>JAMKCH010002134.1:0-94701 GCA_023653785.1 Ophioderma brevispina | reverse complement strand
GTGAGAAATCTTTTCTCAAATAAAATTGAGAAAATAATATTTTAATCAAATTTTGAGGGTAATATAACACCTGGTTTAGATCATATCTCACTGACAGAAGTACCCGAGTGATGGTTAACCATGAAATGTCCAAGCAGCATATTTTCATCAACTCTGTTCCTCAGGGCTCTATTATAGGCCCGTAAGGTTTCATAATGTATACACATCCAGTCGGTGACATTATTAGGAATCATGATGTTAACTTCGCTCGTATGATGATGATACTCAGCTTTATTTTGAGTTTAATTCAAAGATTCCAGGTGATTGTGAGCATGCTCTTCAAAAAACTTTCAAGCGGTATATCTGACAAAAACACCTGGATGTCAAACGACATCCTACAGATGAATCCAGAAAAAAAACCAGAATTTATTGTCTTTGCCATGCCCTGTGTTTTAAAAATCTGCCTACAATACGGTTAGTGAGTGAGTGAAAATTTAACGACAACTCAACACAATTGTGTCATATCGTGTCATTAAGATAAAAAGTATTTAACATTAAATATCAAAAAACGACGCAATATTAAAACTTCATTTCAATTATTCAAATTACAATTTACAATTACAAAAGGATACACATCATACACTGATGAACCAGATCATCACCTATCCATGTATATAACAAGATAAACCAACTAATTGCAAAGATACACGTAGAAAACATGCATCAATAAAAAACAACCTCAAAAGATATACTGATAAATTTATAACTATACACATCATACACTGATGACAAAGTTCATCACTCATCCAAGTATCAAGCAAAAACTTCAACTTCAAATACAGATAATCAACAATAACATTAGAACATGCAAACATGAGATCCCCTTTAAAAACAGGATAAGTTATTACAATATTGAAACATTGAGGCAAATACAGACCAAATAGATGGTCCCATACATGTATATTTATAAATGGCTCTTGATAATACACTTGAGCATTATGCCCAAACTGATACAGATTTTAAATTACATCATAACAATTATACAGTAGAAATCCTAATACATACTACTATTTACTATTACAACCTTAAAATACAAAAACCTAAATTTAAATACAACCCGTCTGTTCAAATAACAGACGAGTTGCCCCTTATAGTCGCCTTTTACGACATGTAAGGGGGACAGCGGGCCTATTCTAAACCCCGAATCCGCAAGGGGGCCCTTTTAGTCGCCTTTTACGACATGTAAGGGGGACAGCGGGCCTATTCTTAACCCCGAACCCGCAGGGGGCCCAATACGGTTAGATCTGGGTATTTATCTCAATTAAGCTGCCCTCCATACAAAGGCGCTTTGATTTGTCATTACTTTGAAATTTGTATATTGGAACTAGGGATAAATGTTGCACACATTTAAAATTTCTAGTACATTCGTCGATGTGTTGACTTTGTCTAACTAGGCGTGTGCTAGGATCTCGTATCTGTTTATGAATTCTGATACGTGTGTTATTGGATTTGTCCTATATAATGTTCCAAATAACCGTTCCATGGAGATGACATAAAACTCTTGCAATTCATGGCATTTTTTTATCTGAATGACAAGCCGTTTTTGAATGTAAATTTGGAATACTCTTTGATGTGTTTACACGTACCACAGCGTTCATCTTTGCATATTTGACTTTCACCAACCTCTACATTTGATAATGCAGCTCTTGTTAGTCTCGCCTACATACTGGATAACGCAACTACGATATTCAATGAGATAAATCGTCGGCTGAATGCAAGACCAACGTAATTGACATTTTTGTCGAAATTGAGTTTTGGTGCATGTTGAAAGAGGAGGTATTAGCGCATAATTTAAACTATGTGTGACGATATGAAGGTGATTAAAAATAATTAATTAGAAAAAGAAGATAACGTATGCATGTTATGTGCAATGCGCACTTAACGTTTGTTTTGCGTCATTGTTTTTCTTGTTTCAGTGCAAGAGCAACGTTAGTGCTGCACTTACGTTGGACTTGCATTAAACAGTTTTGCCCCTTTGCAGTGCAAGACCAACGTAAGTGCCACTTACGTTGGTCTTGCACTGGAAAGTGACAAAAACGTTTAATGCAAGACCAACGTAAGTGCATTAAGAAGAAATACCGATTTCACTTACGTTCTCTTCTTTTGTAAATAAATATTTAAAATTACGTTTATCTAGGAGAAATTATTTTATTTATATCATACAAATACATTTCCTATTTTATTACCTGCTGTAATTATGGACACACCACCTATAGAAGGCAATAGAAACACAAAAATGTTCTTCCTGTAAACTTAGTCAAAATGCACTCACGTTGGTCTTGCATTCAGCAGACGAAATGACATTGGAATAAGTCCTTTTCGTGATGTGACTGGCAAAGGAGTCAGTAAATTGGATGTGAGCACATGTTTTACATCTCTTATTGTTACATGGTTTACAGCCCCATTCATCCCTGGAGGTTTGATTGTGGTCTACTTTGGACTCGTTGACCTTAAGGTTAGGGGACTAACAAAATTTTCCTGAGTCTACTATAGGATTCAATAATGGCCAGTGCTCATTAGGAGGCGTTTGAAGAGGAAAGCAATTGGGATGGTAAACTGGTCCATTAGAGGAATCCGCCGAGAACGCTTGAGAGAGCGCTTGATCTTGCAACCTCACCAGCCTGGACATGTTTTGGACATATCGGATTTGTATCTCCTACGACCTAATGGCCTGGCAAGATCCTGAACTCGGAGTGAAAAAGTTGGATCATGTACAAATTTCTGCGGAGGCGGAAGTGCTTGGAGCTAAGGGGATAGTTTTAGACAATGCTCTGGGTGGCAACTAGTGGGGTGTAAGAACACTATGGGAATCTGTGGTTTTGTGTTACAATGGCACAGCGTTTCGTAAGTTTGCTATTAACATCCAAGAAATGAACTCTGTATGAGATGGCTTCATAATGATTTGTGACTGGTCATTAAGGTTGTTAGGCATGCTTCAATGAAAAGCATCGCCGATCATTCTTTGAGCCTTCCAAAATTGAAAATGGCACCAATGTATCTAGCCACAAGAAAGCGTTTACAGGGCACTTTTTTTATCTAGTCATCCCATTATAAAAATTATCGCGACGGGGGAGCAACTTCGCCCGATTAGTAAATAATTAAATAATAACCACTAGTTTTATTAGGCGCACAAAATCTTCAAGAGAAATCAGAGCGCCATACAGTCAACAGTAATACAAATCAAACAAAAAACGCTATGCGCCATGAAAAGCTTGACGAAAAAGGTGGGTTTTAAGCTGAACTTTGAAGCTTGGAACTTGGGGAGGGGGGATACTACGAATGCGGTTTGGAAGTGTAATCCACAGCTTGACGAGCGAAATCGAAATGAGCGGTTCAACCAGCTGCTTTAAGGTTGACCCGTGGAGTTTCAATAACTTTTCAGATGCTGAGCGGTTAAGGAACGTGATGGTTGGTAAGTGGAAAGAAAAGATGACAAGTATAACGGTAAATGGTACCTTCGAACTGCTTGAAGGCAAAAACAGGCCCCAGTTTGATGAATTTTATGCTAAATTCCAAGGGTAGCCAGTGAAGCTCAATAAGAAAGGTGTTGTAATAGGTCAGTTTCGTTTCTTCAGAAGTAGGCCGAAAGGGCAGCACAATTGGTGCGTTGTAAAAGTTGTATGTGAGTGTTGATCAGATGTTAGTATTCCGAGTAAAAGTAATTATAGTCGCCCGCACTCATAGTCCTCCTACAACGGTAAGGAATAGGGCAATCGATCAGTTGACTCTTCATGCAACCTTAGTGACGCTTTATTCCGTTGTCGTTACGGAGCCCGGATGTGGCTCCCGACGGACTATAATTGATTTAACACGCGAACAACCTGCGTAAATATTCACTTGATATTGAACGTGCAGACATTGGATTTCAATTCAGTTCAAGCATTTGGATAAGAGTCCCTGTAGGGGGAAGACTTTTCTAACGTGTGTCCCAAAAAACCTCCATCGTCAAGAACTTCATTACTTCTACCATGTCATTTCTCTCACTGACTGTAATGGACGTAAGTTGCGGTACACAGGATTTCGGTGAGATTGGCAACGAGTCAGAGAGAGGAATGCGAAGAGGATTGGTTCTCGGCAAAGACCTGTCAACACCTGTAGTTGAAAAAGGATGTTAGGCTTTTGGCCGCCTGTAAGACAATTTGCCGTCTGTTTGAATGTTTTATATGTTCATAAATTGGCACGTGATGGTTGTGAATATTTCAACGTTCGTCATAACAACATCCCAACATGCAGCTCGCAAACCAGAAAATGCTTGGCAACGGCAGATATAGATAGGCTTGTGTATACGTGTAGGTATGGTTCTACTTCATCGGCAGACGTCGGCAGACGCAAGCCTTGTCGAAAACACTTTTTAACGCAGGCATTTGTTCGTGCGCCCGGCGTTAAATAAGTCGGAAAGACTAGCGTCTGCCAACGTCTGCATTGAAAGGAAGAACCCACCATTTAGCCTAATTGCATCATCTTTGGTGCACGAGATTGGGAGGGAAGTTCCGTAGCCTGACCATTGACAGTGAATTCATTGAATTCGGAACCCTCACGGAATAAAGCACAATGTTTATTCCGTTAAGGGATTACGAATTTTAAATTTTCATGATCGCCTTACTTCAGTAACGTTTGAAGATTATGATGAGTGTCCTGATTATGGGCAGAAGCGGCACAGGCAGAAGACTTTGTTAGATTAAGTGGACTGGTATGTCTTTGCAGTATGATTATCTTGGTACTTTTTTTGCTAATATGAGTGTAATTCGATCTAACCGACACCACCTTTGCTTTGGGGGTAGCGATAGCACAATGATCATTCTTGTGTCGCCATTGCAACACTGCGTGTTTATTAATGTCACATAGGTTACGGTTCAGATCAAGAAAACATTAAGAGACCAATGGCAACATTTAAAAAATTAGTGCGCCCGCAGATTTTCAACTTTGATATTTTTGAAGGGTTTTTAGCTTAGAAGATTAGCCTCACCATGAAAATATTAGCCCAATCAGGGCGCTTATGTTTACGAACGATTTTATAATTAATGTCCGCCGGCGACAGTTAAATTAAGGCAGACGGACGCGGAGAATGGCGCGCAACACAAGAAAACACGCCAGAGTTGATTCTCACGACATGACTTTGTTTTACCAGTCTGTGACCTTTGGGTATTAGTAGAACCCAAACACAACCGATCCAACAGGATACCACAATTGGCAAGGGTTGTCGCTCCCTCCTTTTTTTGTACTTTTAGGTAAATTGTGGTAATTTGATGTTACACACACAATCGGCCATCCACTAATGTGGTATTCTGGTGGTACTGAGTTGTTTGCTTGTGCACATCAGTGTGAGTACATTGTGGTAATTGGTAGTGTTCCATCCACGGGCCTGTGTGGTTGTGTGTGGTATGTAGTAATTGCTTGCAAACCCTAGTGAATGTGGTTAATATCAATGAGACGAGTCTATGTATTGTATTAATGTCATAGTCTAATGTTATTTCATCATTAATAAACAGAATGATATTAAAAATATAGTAGCAGGTACATGTGTTGCAATTTGCAAATTATAATGAATAAGTTATATTATCTAATACGTACTGAATATGTGCACAGTGAGACTTCTGCATTGTCTATTGTATGTTCCCCACAAAGGAGCGCTCAATTCAAAAAAATTCACTTGAATTGGACCATGGACCTAATAGAGAGGAGGCCCAACCAACACACGAGTTTCAAAGACCCATCACGTTGCAGCCTTTGTTATTAAATCCTACCACGATCATATTTACGCGGCTGAGGTAATGCGATAATTGCCCTCTCAGAGGAGGGAAAGCCCTCTTCGGAAAGTGGCGCGGGGCATACTGGGAAGGATTTTTACCCAATTCTGGCCAATTTCAGCCCAAGCGCAAGGAAAACATGGAGAAAATCTATACTACGACCCCATAGGTATGAAAAAAAATATGAAAACTGTAGTGCAATACAAAAATACGTTAGAAAATGTGATAATACTGTTTGGGGAGAAGGTTTGAAGATGTTTTCATGTTGAAGATGCTGAGATCATAATTTTTGGTTTGCAACCCGCTGGGAAATTGTGGGGAACATTGTAAAAAGGGGGGAGGGGGCGGGCGGGGGGAGACGGGGGGGGAGATTATGCAAAAGGTAAATTGAAATGAAGTCAAATGTACACCAACTAAATTGGTCGCGTTATAATGATTAAAAAAGGGTAGAGTCAGGCCGGTAAACAGGATTTGTTCAAGGGATGACTTTTTACCCTCAGATTCGCCGGGGGCGGGAATTCTGGCTAAAGTGGACCTTTCTTACCGAAATTATAACCCTTTTTCGACCCAAAACACACATAAACATAGTTTTGTGCATGTTTCGCCGCTTTTAATTTTTTTGGGGGGGATTGGGGCGTCATCTGCCCCTCGCCGCTGAGTTATGGCTGGATATAGCTTGTCTAGGTTTCAAAGTAGAAGATTCAGAGATTTCGAAATATATAGTTTTGTTGTATTAAAATAAAAGAGTCATGTTAGTAGTGTGGTACTCACTTTAGGTATCAAAGGGAAAGATAAAACACCTGCATCTATTGCAACGAAAAGCAATGTCTGTGATATCCTGTGACGTAGTAGGCGTGTTGGTACTTTTCCTCCCGAAAAGGGGGGGGGGGTTTACCACACCCTTCCACCTTTGCGTATCCCCTTTACCTTGCTATAACCCGGTGTGTTTTTTGATGGGAGGGGGGGGACAGAAACGGAACAAAATGTCAATTGGGCAATCTACATTAACTCATTTGACACAGGAAAATGGGTTTTTGTAGGGCGCGAAAAGAATAGAAGAGAGCGGGGTGGGGGGGTGGTGGTAACACCCCCCCTCGAAGACGAGGGTTAATTACTCTATAATTATACATTAATTAGGTAATAAAGTATGACTTATCACACTCATAATTCATATGAAACTGACATTGGAAGCAGTTCGACATGGTATCGCCTATCAAACAGCCACAACGGTATACAAATTCAACATAACCGGATTAAAATATTACATTTGGTGGGTTTTCGGGTAGAATTCACGTAGGCGCGCTTGGGCACCAGTTCAGAGTTATACTTTGTTACAAGGAACATTGAACTTTCATAACACCATTTCTCAACAGTCGGAAGTGATCGGAACATTTTCATATTATTTTTCACAAGATTTTACAATACGGGTCCAAAAGCACCAAACTGCAAGCTTTATTTCTCATTCGTAAGCTCACAAAGCAATGACGGATTTTGATGGTTTTCGGTATTTTCTTCTGAACAAATTCTCCTCTATTTGGTGACAACAACTTGCAAAAAAGAATGGAAATTGAATGTACTATGCACTTTCCCAAAACCCCTAATTCAGGGGTCACAAAATCCGGCAAATTACAAGTTTTGTGACCTTTCCGTAGTACTGCATCGACCGCGGCCCAAGCGATATAGATCACATACGGCTCGGTGTATGCACATGAATCCACATCGAGTGCCTAGACTTTGCGAGATGGATGTGTAATCGAATTAGATAATTGGTGGGTTTTCCGCGTTGTTTGTCATTCTCTCTAATTATGGTCCCATGCTTGGACTAAGTGATTGTGTGTGTCTAATTTAAGGTGTGTGTTGTGTGTGTGTGTGTGTATGTGTGGCGTGTGTGTGTGTGCGTGCGGCGTGCGTGAGTGTAAATGTGGATTTTTGTAAACTGGTTATTTATAGGCTAACTGTATATTTTGAAGAATAATTCCTTGATATTAGCATTTCTGCTTTGGCTTATAGTTCAGATGTGTCTTTACAACAACAAGTTTGCACTCTTAAGAGAAAGACAAAAATTACAATCAAACATACCGCAATAAAATTTTATAACAGCCATAGGCAGAAAACGCAACCACCGTTTGTCTGCATTGGAAAAACGAGTACTCATCTCACCAGACACAGAGAAACTGACTGCACTTTTGCTTCGCAACAGTTCTGCAGGAAAGCCTTCACTTCAGTAGAGACGCTGACGTCCTTATGATGAAGAAAATGAGCTCTGCGATAAACTCTCGGTTGTAAGAAATTGAGCCATTGACTTAATGGCATCTGTAGTCGTCCAGTGGTTGTCTGGTGATCTTCTGTGAAAGCTCTGTCTGTCTGGTTGATCACTAGTAAATTGATTATAATAATGGCCTGGAGTACTTATAGACCGTATCAATATGACGTCAGCCCCACTTGGGGACAGCTCATACCTTCAGGACTACAATACGTTAGCTGTCAATCGATCCATGTTTTATGCGATTGCACAGTATCATTGACAGGTGAATGTATTGTAGTACTGGAATGCGTCTATCTTGTCCACCAACATGGCTGGCTATTGAATACGGTCAATTAAAGGCTGATTAGTGGGGATGGCCTTCTCAATTTTCTTACATATCATGTTTTTTGCAAATACAAAATGCTTGTTCATATTACTTGTGTTATGTTTACTCAAAATGTCACATAAGTTTTTTGGTGATACTACTATAGTAGATTTCAAAATATGTGAGACCTCATTGAAAGGTTTAGGTCTGTCCATTTGCCATGAGCGGTAAGAGGAATTATTTTAATGGTCACAAGTGAAAAGTCTATGGTACTCATACAACATAGAGTAGCTAGTAAATAAATGTTGACCTAAAATACATTATTTCACATCAAAGATAGCTTGGTTGTTTCAATTGAAGTAACAGGATGAAAACAACAGCAATTATTTCATTAACGTTGTTATGTGAACATAACTTACCTTTGACACTGCAAAATATCACGGGAATATCATTCCATATCATAGCATAGGAGAAAATAATGCATTCTTATATCAATGCACACATAACACAACTAAGTTTTCATTTGGCCAACCTTGTATTAAGAGATTAGCGCAAAGCGGATTATGAGTTCCTTGATATCCCGGCCAACCATGGTATTAGTCTTTTGATCATTAACAGAACATTGTAGAACTGAACTCATCAGTTTCCAGTAAGCCTATTCTGTGCAGTAACTTTGTAGCAGGGTTACAATATGTTTTGTAATGATAACAAAGGCCTAGTATCCGCATGGCTGGGGATTGAACCCTCATATCACCCCATGGAAATATGCAAGAACTCTCACTTAATTTGAAATCTACTATAAGCTTGAAACTCACCAGAAAATGGTAAACAACAACGGAATGTTTGACGCCCTCTATAGACAAAAGTGTTGCCTACTTGGCAGCCGGTAGGGAGTACCTGTGAAGGTACTCCACTACCGATGGCCTCCATGTGTCAATAACCTAGCAGGCAACTGCAGAGTATATTCCAAAATGTGCGTGTGATCATTATTAATAGTAGATTCCAAAGCTGAACCATGCTTCAGTTTCTTTTTCATCTGGGTATGCAGTTGCAGGTTTATTGTTATTGGCATAATGGCATTGCCCACACAATTGACTAGATTTTCAGATGTTATCACCTCTCCGTATTGGCTTGACTATTTGCTTGTAGCGCAAAATATCTTACCTCTTTCGTGAATTCAAGAAATTTAGGCCGCTGAATATCAGTCTTCCTTCTAAAAACAGGGTGAAATGGATAGAAACGGTTAAAAAATAGCTTGAGTAGATTTCAATCCCCGGTCATGCAGAGGGTAGGCCTTTGTTGCCATTACAAAACATATTGTGACCATGGTACAAGGTTCCTGTATAGAATCGGCTTACTGGAAACTGATGCATTCAGTTATACAATGGTCTATTAATGATTGAAGGACTTATGCCATTATTGGCCGGGATGTCAAATCCGTTTTGCGCTAATCTCTTAATACAGGTAGGCCCATTTTTTGATGACCAAGTAAAAACTTAATTGTGTTGTGTGCATCGATATAAGAATGCATTATTTCTCCAATGCTGTGATTAGGAATGATATTTTGCAGTGTCAAAAGTAAGTTATGTTCAAATAACAATGCGTTGTAGGTCCTCTAATCTACTAGGTCCGTGGTTAGATTGAATTAAACGGATGTAGTGGCAAAACCAACAAGATATGCCTAATCATACAGGCAAAGTCAATTAAGTTCATTTAATTGAGCAAATTCTCGCACCTTCTACGCATAGAGAGAACAACTATGATGATTATCAATTGCTGCATTTACTGATTTAACTCAAAAAGGATCATAAAATTAATAATTTAAATCAATCATACAAAATTGTGGAGCCTTTATCTGCAAGTGAAAGAAAAAATACGCTTAATAATTAATCTACTGATTCCACTCCACTATATCTTCGACTTTAAAATTTTCGGCATCAACACATCCCCTCCAACATGTCCAAGTGAAATCATACCCTCGAATGCATGAACTGACACGACCAAAAAATCAGACTATTTTCATGTATAATTTACCAGGATGAACGGAGATGCGCTAGCTCTTGTTTTTGTGTTTTGTATCCACAATAACTTTAAGTTGTAAATGTTTCTGAAATGGTGTAATATAATTTGGGGACTTGAAAAAAGTTAATATCTTTATGAATAAAAGCTTGAACTAAATGGGTTTTTTAATGATTGAAAAAATAGTAAAATTAAATTTTTTGACACCTCCTATAATTCTATATTAAGCTATTATGGCACAAAGCAGATTTCCATCCATGTACACCATAGTAAGACGTGTCACTATGTACTATATGTAACATTTTAGACAAACACTTTACCACACTTCTCCCAAGCTCAAACTATAGACCCAGTGCGGTTGACTTAACTCTAAAATACAGGCCTTACAGGTGCACTCATACATCATTATAATTGTAACAAAAACCAGCATTCGAAAGAAAACTAACATAGAATAATACCTTGATCAACAACAACACATAAACATCTTACCTTATTTAATTGCTCTGGTCAAAACATACACCTCAGATCATGTGAAATATCTGCCTATGAATCTATATTCCCTACTTACTATGGTTTTGTCAATACAACACAATTATATGACAGTAATAGAACTTGGAATTTCCCAGACAGTTTCCATGGTTAAAAATACACAATGAGTCATAATAGAAACTCTCGCCACTCATGACCTAGTTAAATACCCGTTTATCGATATGATTAATTGTCTAAGGTGCGTTATACTCCTGTGCTTTTAATATCGGCGCCTTGGGACGCTCTATTTTAATACATAGTTCCCCCTTCCCCCAAGTTAACCTCAACCTAATCTCTCACGTTAACTTTAAACTACGAACACGGAACCGATGATTTGTGTTCGACGTACTCAATTCACCACAATTTGTGTGTGTGACATGGTGGACGTGTATGGAAGTCATTTTATTCTTCACAAACCGGGTTTTCCATTACCAAACCCGGGAATTTTAGTGAGCAAACCATGGTAAAAATCTGAGATTTGCAGTTTCATATACTCTTCACGGAAAAAGAAGCATGACCTCGAAGTGTAAACTACTGATCGGCATTAACACTAATAGCTAAATAGCAGGGGGACACTAAAGGACACGTAAGGCATTTTATACACCACTAAATCACTTTACACATAGGCTATGGCAAAATGGCAACTTGGACATGTTTCTTTCACAGCTAAAATCACCAAATAACCAAATTTTCAACATATGTGACAAACATTTGTTACTTACGAATCACCAAACTCCACCACATCAGACCGCCCAGCACAAGATTACTGCTATCGTTGGCAATCGATTTAGATTGTGGGTGCGTCCAAATGCCACGTTAAGTTTGAAAAACATAAACTAGTCAGAGGAATTGTGGCAAAACGCAGGGTTGAAATGGAGTACAGACTTTTTCTATTGATCGATAATTTTTGTCAATGATAACCTAAGCTAATAATTTCTGAAGGTTGCAAAATTTCGTACAGTGCCATTTTCTAGAATCCAATATGGCCGCTATCAACTCTCAAATTAGTTCACATGGCCACATTTTATGCACTATATCCCGGTTTTGAAAGCACGAGGTATTTGGACGGGTTCGTGACGGATTGGATCACAACATTGACCCTCAAATCCAATATGGCCACCCCGAAAACCCTATCTGCCTGAATCAGTCAAGTGCTTATAACTCATTAAGTATTTGCGATAGAGGCATAATTCTGCCTTTCCTACCCAGTAGGAACTCATATCTGACATTTCAAGTGTGTTAATAAATTTTTAACATCAGATAAAAGCCAATATGGCTGCCTTTTACGATCTTTAAAACGTACAAATTGTCATACTATTCATAATATATTGGGCCGTCAGTTTGAATTTTAAGCATGTTGTCAAACTTAATATACCAGATACGAGTTATTAATGCTCAAAACATAACATCACATACATGAATTTTAAACGTTAATAATCATTTTTGGTGTTTTAAAGATTAATACAATACAGATGTACATCTTAATTTGATAGGTTTTTAAGAAGGTAAAAAGCAGCCACATTGGCACCCATCTTAACAGAACTTTGCAAATGGGGGGTGGGCAGAATTGGGTGCCGAGGCATTTTTCTGATGGTTAATTTGTGGGTCCTCTCCATAGACACTGTACACCGTCAGTTCAATGGGGGTCTGGCGGGGGGGGGGGGTGCTCAACGTCTGAGCAGGTGCGCGCGCCCCCTGATTATTTTCCCTATTTCGAGCCATTTTCCCCCCTGCCTCCCCACCCCCACCGTTGGTACGTCACTGCTAAGCCCTAACCATAATACCAGGGGTACTTATGGGCGCCAGCCCCCCAATCATTGCAGACCAAGGAAACACCGCTGGACAGACAAAAATTAAAATAGGTTAAGACATCGTGTGATATGATTCAGAACCTTAGCTAAGCTAAGCCAAGTCAAAGACTGTGGAAAAGACACTTAGCCAGTTTTGAAGCCAATGCGATGCGTGCTAGTTATGTGTACCGCGTTGTCCCTTTCCCATCCCAAACACCGGGGGTGGGGCATGGGTCTCCCAGACACAGCCATCCCTTAGTTAAAGACACTATCAGTGATTTTATCCGACAAATTTTGCAAATTTAGCAGGAATTGTTTAACGTGAAGATAAGTCTGTAGAAGTCTCATAAGTTAATTTTTCAACTGAAATTAACAGAAGGAAGAAAACGCAGTGTTCAAAGATAACTAAACTCCATTCAATTATGTATTGTAGAAGTGTCCGTTCGAACAATTTGACTAAAATACCGATTTTGTCTTTCGTAGGCTGCGTTTGGCCGTATCATTTGCAGGTAATAGAATACCAATACTAGTTCCAACATGCAAAAATCTGATTTTTGATCAGTTTTGTTTACCTGCTTTATCAAACTCCGATTGTCTTTAACATCTAAAATCAAAAGGTTAACTTGATAAGGTTGATAAGGGTGAAGGCCCCCACGGACTCAGGGCGTGTATTCCTTAGTAAACCAAAAATGGACCTATTACACGATCCGAAGCATCCACCAGATAAGTTCACAATAAATTCGAACGGACAACCGGACGAACCGACGGACGGACACACGACACACACACACCACACACACACACACACACACATCACACCACACACACACACACACACACACACACACACACCCAACACCCTCACACATCACGCCTCACACCCTCACACAACAGTACCCTCTCTCTCTAACACACAATTCTGCAAACATCCCCAACCCTCAGGAGTCACTATCCGCTAATACATACAAATGGCCATGTTCTTACATAACGCGTTATTTTTTATTACATTACGCTCAATTTTTTATTAATTACACGAAAATGTTTTATTCGCTTACGCGTCAATTTGTGTTTATTACATTACGCGTCAATTTTTATTACTTACGCGTTTTATTAACATAACACGTCAAAATGTAATTACATTACGCGTCGGTTATTAACATACACGAAATTATTAACTACACGGTGTAAATGGGCCTTGATGCATGATTCTAGCAGACTGACGATGCGAAACCATTCCATGCACGCGAGGATCAAGTAAATGTTACAACCCGAAGAAAGTAAATTGGCAAATATTAAGCTAGAAGCTCCGGAGAAATAGCGAGCAACATAATTAATTAAGACGAAAATACAACGCTTTAATTTTCTCGGTTGTATCATTTGTATGGATTAGATATTGCAGTTAATTGTTCACTTGGTGATAAAAGCATGAAATTTGGCTTTTTTTTTTTAATTTTTTATATTTAGCATTTTTTTTTTTTTTTTTTTTTTTTGGCCCTTAAATGGGGCATCGTTGATTTTTCGTGAAACAAAAATGGCGGCCATTTTCCAAAATGGCTGCCATTCGGTATTTTAGCCTTTGATGGACTAAATTGATTTGGTTGTTTCTTTGGGCTACCAAAACATGTGTGTAGCCCAGAGCAAGCCCTAAAATAGAAATTTATTTATGGTAAATATCTGTACCAGATAAGAAATGATGGCAATGTCAAAATGGCTCTTTTTCCAAATAGCTGCCAATTCCCTTATTTTACAATTTTCATCGACCGAATATGCATATTTTTTTCTACCAAATATCTTTTATCATGAAGCAAATGAAAAAAAAAAAAAAAAAATAAAACCCTGTAAATAGGCAATCATACCAATTGTTTTATTTACCAAGTGAGCCATGTATGTTACACAGCAGGCCAAATACAACCTGTTAAATAGACAATCAACACAAGTGGCAGACATTTTAAAAATAGTCACCATTGCTTGTTTTGATCTTTGCTTTGCAGACTGAACTCAAAAATATTTAAGAAGGCTTTTGTGTTTGTTTGAAACAAAAGATTGTGAAACATTTCCAAAAAGGGAGGAGGATTTTATGTTATGGAGGCAGGTATAACGTGAAAGGGCTGCCCACACATGACCAACAAGGGCAGAGGCCGGCAAAGTACCCTTTACCGGTGTTTTACATAAATCCTATGCAATGAGTCCCTTGTTGTGGTTACGATTCTTATCCATTATTATTAATTATGTGCAATTAGGTGTATATGCAGAAATATATGCTATGCCATAGCATTGACTATTTGTAGTAAACCACCAGATGATGTGATATTATACGATGATTTCTGTACCCGGACACAAAGAAAAAATCACACTCTTCAATAAGGGAGTTACAAAATCTGCTAACTTCACGTGCATGCACACTGTTGGTGTTTAACAATTCCCCCAATCATGGCTACTTGTGTTGCAAAAGAAGTCATCAGTGGCTGTGTCAATGTGAACTCATTTTAAGATGGACAAAACAGAGCAAATCTCAATTTTGGTCGTAAATGTCTACAGCAAACAAGATTTATTAGTCAAAAACATGACTATCAGGTAACTAAAAACTTGATTATCCTTCATGTTCTTTTTGTATTGCGTATATTAAACAATATCTTCATAAAGTTTTGGTAGTTCATAGTATTAATAATAATAAACCACTCTGTTATAGTGCCTACTGTAGGGGCCTCTATAGCACGTCACATAGTAAAAGGAAAGTAATACGTAATAATATCATTTATCAATTATCAAACGACAAATACAAATCAACTAGATAACACTTCATGTGAAAACAAACTATGATATACCTCAAGTACCAAATATTAGAATAACTTAGGGAGAATTCATTATTAGTAGCTATTAAAACATATATTGTGACCATAGATAGAAGAAAAAAGACACCCAGTTGCCTTCCATACTAAGAACAATGGGATATCTGAATTATCAGCTGTGAGGATCGTGTGTTAATGTAACCCACAGTAACATTGGTGAAATTTTGTTCTTTCCTGGATTTAGATGCCTAAACCCTACCCAATTTTGTTGAAAAAACTATCCGAGACAGCCGGAGGGAGGAAGATAAAGAATAAGATAGACGACAAAGAAAAAAGTTCACAATTATCAGTATTAATTGAGCTCTGTTTAATTAGAAGCCAATGCGTTGGTAGATATGTTGTTTATGTTCTTGTACAACGATTTTAAGAAAAAACGAGCAGCTGCATTTTGAACTCACTGAACCTTGGTCACGTCTCTTTCTGGGAGACCATATGGGCAAGGAGTTTAACAGGACCGTCCTCGATTAACAAGTCATGGACCAATCCAATGGTGCATTTTCCATCAAGTTTACTGTCAAATTACCCATTTTCCTTATCCAGTGGAGGCGCCTTGCAATAGTTATTCACGATTGTTCTTTCTTAGTAATGAGTCTAAGATGGCACCAATGTTCCGTGCTTTAACTTGCAGAGATGAAAACTGAATTGCCAATGATGGATGGCTGAACTCAGTACTAGTCGATCTTGTACGTAAAGGAATGGGACGAAGCACAACATTCTCTGTCAATCTTGTAATAAATATCAGCTTGTTGGATTTACATCAGGATCTATGACTGCAATGCATGAGCCAATGTTATTTATGGCTGAATCACTATCCCAATGGTTGAAAGACAGATAGAGCTGTCACCGGTGTAATGACAGATTGAGACACAATGGGCACGTAGATCTCCTGAAGTGGGGCAGAAACAAGATGAAGTCAGACAGCCAGTAACAGACCCTGTGGACCCCACAATCTACCTCACAGATCTGATGAAGTAAATTTGATCGATCTAGATTGAGTTCCGGCATCTAGGTAGGAAAAGAACCAACTCAACTGTTTTTCCAGTTATTTCATAGCCTTCAGGCGGGTTAAGAGCTTTTATGGGCCAATAGTGTCAAAATGGGCACTGAAGTCTAATAACACTTACACAGCCTCTTTTGTTTGTAAATACCAATCAAGATTCATATCAACGCCTGTAACAAGCAGTGTCCCCTGTGAAATTGCCGTATGCTGGCGCATCGGAACCAGCAGATCATTCTCGCCGAATAAGTCGACACCTGATTATTAATCTTTCAATCAATCTTTCGCAAGAAATGGATATAGGGCGAAAATGGTGAGAGGATGGTGGTGTCTGAGGCGGGATTTCTTCAGCTGCGGGGGTCACAGATTAAATGCATGCTTGAGAGCTTGAGAAATATTACATCTACCCGTTCATGGAAAAGTTCTACTGGTACAGATCATCTACACATAGTTTTGAGAGAGACTGGCAAGTAGTATCATCATGTATCCTGTTACGGCGCTTGCTTTTAGCTTTTTGTGGAAAAATTTCTTCAAAACTGATCGCAAGATCGTTTGGACATTCAGGGTACGTAGTTTCACTCTTGAAGTTAAATTGTGCAGCTACTGGAAAAGGTCACGTTGGTTACATGGTAATCTTTAGCAAGAAGAGAGTTTTATTCAAAACACTGAACCTTGTAAGCTTCCTTGCATTCTGTGAGCCCATTCCGTGCAACGCTGCCTCCAGCCGAGGCTTCCTTTTTTTTCAATCTCAAAGGCATCTGAATACTAAGGAGCATGAGTCTGGAGAACTATAGTTTGACTGACGAGTGGAGCATGTTCATCAAGGGTTTAAGGTAAGGTGTATTGTTATGTTCATTGAACATACAATTGCAGTTAGCATCTAAGGTAAACACAGAGTGCACATAAGGCATATCTTTTGATGTTGCAAACTATTCAAGGCTGCATACAGACCCGGTCAACCTGAAGAGCTGGTTTCAAGCATTTTTCCTGTAATCTGCACCACTCCTGCAACCACAACTTGGAGTTTTTCGCATACTTTTCTAACTTCTGGAATGTATGCCCAAAGATTTCCCCATACTCTTTTACTTTCTAGTCCCACCTCATTCACTTGGACAATGGAAGCCCATGAGATGCAATCATCATTTGAGCCCACAGAACCGACGGATAAGTGGCTCTCTTGATAAGGTCAGTGAGTGCTAGCTGCTTCTTGAATGAGGAAGAGCAAATGATATACATCAAGACCGCAAAGCGCTCTAGTTTATTTTATTTTTGTACACATGGACTAGTAAACTTCTGTTAAATGCCATATGCTGATTGTACCTTAAGCTGGTTTGAAGCCATAATGTTGCCCTCAAGTTGGTCAACATGATCACATTAGTTTAAAAGAAAAAGCCCTTTTAATGAGGTCTGGGCAACCACTTGGTATGGTTTGCTTGTGTGAGTTTTTGTGGGTATACAAAATATTTCTTCATTCAACATAAGAAGTAAGGAGATGAACGTATCTCTACACGGTTAAATCAATGCATTCATCATGGTAGACTATGTTTGTAAGTGAACCACGTTATATCAGGATAACCTAATAATGTCTTTTTAATTAAACTATTCTTATAAGGCACACCCTGTGTGAAGACTTTCTGACTCTATATCCAAAGGTACAGTTTAAAAGGCATATAAAAAATAATGGCGGCCACTTGAAAATGGCCACCACTGTTGTCATGACAACAATTGAAAATGCTCAAATAAAAACTTGTTTTCACTATTTGATGGTATGGAAAAAAAAGCGTTTATTACATATTTAATTCATGCCAAATGTGAAATAGGCAATGATGGCAACTTGGAAAATGACAGTATTACTGCCGTGAGGAGAAACCGGCAATGCCATTTGAAGAAAGTCTTTTTAAAACAATGAATGTTGCATCAAATGGCATGCTTGACTGCCTAAAAGCACTTTATTTATAACTACAATCTCAAAGCTAGAGGCAATAATAGCAAGTAGTATTGGCAGCACCTTTTGACTAATGGCCGCCATTTAATCAAGAGACAAATCTGCGATGCCCTATGCTAAAAGTCTTTCTTATGACATGCCTAGTATGTATGCCAAATTTATGCTTTTATCACCAAGTGCAATCATGGCCTCCAGTCAGTCGCAAGCGACTAGGTGAAAGCGCCCACATTGCGTCACAGGTACGGTGAACAGAGCGACGTCTGGCTGAAGAGGCCAATCCCAGAGCAGCAGTTTCTGCCCCCAGGTGCTACATAAATGGGATGTCACAGCTTGATATCCAAGGATCTGTGCAGCTTTCTTTTAGCTCCAAGCTCAAGGTGTTAATTGCTTCACTGTTCTCCACCAAAGGTTACGATTGTCAGCAAGTTTCTCCAAGCCACCCATGTCGATGTTCAGGGTACCATATAACGCTTACAAATATCCTGTAGCGGAGCGAGAATGGGTCGGCCAACTTTCCTCTTGCCAGAGGTAAAGGCCAGCATACATGTATCTTTTCGGGAGACGGCCATCCTCCATTCAACGGACATGGCCCAGCCATCGGAGTCTGCGTTGTATAAGAAAGTATAGATGGTGGGATCCAATTCGAGTCAGGAGCTCTGAATTTGTCACCATGTCCTTCCAAGTGACACCCAGGATGCGTCTAATACAGCGCAGATGGAAGCGTGTTATTTTTCTTCTCATGCCTAGATATTTATGTCCCTGTCTCACTACCATACAGTACTGTACTGATGATGCAGGCATTTGTAAACTGCTCCCTTTGTCTTCATGGACAGCCCTTCTGATTTTCACACCCTGCGTTTGTAAGCCTGGCAGAGTAGCGTCGGCTTTACCAATGCCGTTTGCCGATTTCCTGCAATCGATAGACAGACTGTCACTGGTGGTGGACCCTAGGTAGGTGAAGTCCTGAACAACCTTAAGTTGTGTAATTGTCGATTGTGATTGACAGGTGTTCTTGTGTAGCATCTTGGGACGGACCATTAGTCTTCTTTCAAACTGATGACAATCCCCCAAAAATTTGCACTCTGACTCTCTATTGGCTTGTCCTCGCGTGCATTGAATTGATCCTCGCATCGTCATAGATTCTGCTAGAAAAGGAGCGGAACATTAAAATTGAAAATTTATATAAATTTATATAATTACGGCCGCTGGGGCTTCTGAAATAAAGACTGAAATAATTGGCACTCTTCTCTGGTATCCACGTAAACACAGCTCCTCTGGGCCCAGTGGTAATGTCTCACGCCTACTAGCGATATGACGGGTCGAGACCGTTTATTTTTCGTCTTTAATTAATTCGTGTTCTCGCCAGTTCTCCGAGCTTCTAGATAATATTTGCCAATTACTTGCTGGGTTGTATCATTTACTCGATCCTCGCGTGCAAATTGAATTGAAAAAAAGTTTCGCGTGTCATAGATTCTGCTAGAATCATGCATCATAGCCACCCTTCTAACTATAAATATAATTCCGGCCGCTGGGGCTTCTGAAATAATACTCGTTCTCTGGTATCCACGTAACACAGTTCTGTGTGGCCCCTGGTACTTCTTACGCCTAGCTCGAGAGTACGGTGTGAAAGCGGACATAGTCCAGCGGGAACCAGTCCGGGCTCCATAGACTTAACGGAATAAAACTTTTAACTAATGTTGCTGTAATATCAACTGAACTAGTGCTTCTATTCTTTACCGTTTAGGCCGGACTATAATACGGGCGGACGATAATTTACTTCTACACCGAGGTGTTCGAGACAGTGTCTTTTCGTCTTTTATTTATTCTGTGCTGCCAGTTTCTCCGAGCTTCTATATAATATTTGTCAATTACTTTCTCGGGTTGTGTCATTTACTTGATCCTCTGCGTGCATTGAATTGAGTTTCACATCGTCATAGATTGTGCTAGACTCATGCATCAAAGGCCCACCCCATTCGAAAATATAGTATTTGCTAAATTGTTTATATGTATCTTTCCACATACAAAGTTTTTATAGTGTGATACCTAAATTTCAATGTGTTGATCTTTTTTTAATATTTCAAAAAACCAAAAAAGAAACAATTTTATAATTATTAAATAAATTGAGAAAAGTCGATGTGGTGCTCATTCATTCTTTCCAGTTTAAAGGAACTATGTAAATATTTTGCAAGCTAGTTTGACTTAACATTCCTAAAATAATATGTACAACATCAGAATTCCCGAAAAAATAATCAATTTGATTGTAAAATTAACAAAATATAGCTTATTAATTTGTTGCTTTTTTGACATACGAAAAAACGGCGGATTTTTTTCGCCACGGCTTCATTGATCAAAGCGCCCAATTTTGCGCTCTCCTCTGGACGTCAAAGTGATGACCACAACATCGTGTTGACTCGATTGTTATTGCTGACACTGTAATATTGCTGGATTATAACAGTAAATAATAAAATGTAGAAAAATAAGTACAGATGACATATTTTTGTTTTATTTCGTTGTGTTTTATATATTAGTGGGACTGCGATATGATGGTCCCAATGACGTAATTGAATGTGATGGTCATCACTTTGACGTCACCATTTGCCTGCGATGTGGATATGGTCGGAATCGTTCCGCGAGTAAGCCTTTGGGCGGAAAATTAAAAGGGCAAAATACTCAACAACATGTGACAATTTCAACTTATTTTGATTTATATGTAATCTACGTTTACTTAAGCTTTCCATCCATACCAAATTTCCAAATATTCAAAAAAACAAAAAAACCGAAAATTAAAAAATTAAAAATTGATTAAAATACAATTTACTGTAGATCCACTTGTCAAAGATTTGACTGTACGAGAGCTATATTTAAGTAACCATTTCAAGTGTCCACTTTATGTACACTTAGTCGCATCAAGAATGTTTTGTTGTTGAAATTTTTAACCCTGTGCTTGATAGCTTAGTTGACACGAGCGTCTTGTGCTTGTAATACGAATGTCGCCGGTTCGAATCCGTACAACGCACATGTTTTTTTAACACTAACGTGCGCTGGCCATGTCCAGGGAAAGATTACATCCTTGTCTACTTGGAGAACTAAAGTAGTTTAAAATTTAAAAATCTGAGTTTTGTCCTCAGTAGGACTCATAAATTGGACATGGGTTATGGGTGTTCTAGGCATATTGTTAACATCAGGGCATTGGCAACGGAGTTCCGTAACCTGACCCATCTGACACACTTTTTCTTACAGACGTATGAATTCCGGAAACCTTAACGGATAAGCCATGTACCCTTTTATTCCGTGAAGGTTTCCAATTTATGAAGTGGGGTCAGAAAAGATTGTGTGTCCAATGGGTCGGTTACGGAAACTCCCCATCGCAACAGGTGTGAACTGTGAATGGGGAACATAGTCGTTGTCCTTCCAATTGAACATGGTAGTTGCAATGCAATACCAATGCTGTGTCCCTTATTTTGTTTTATTCCCAGACATGTATATCCGTTAAACGCCCAAGTCATTACTTTTCCTAGGATTCAAACGCGTGATTCGATTAAATATTCGGATTCAGGCATCAGATCCTCCAAACTATAGGCGAAACTCAAAACCTTCTTACCACCAAACTTTGAGAGGTTGATCTTCACTTTAGACTCTTATTCTAGATTGGTTAAATTTTGACACAAAACTTGTCAATTGACACGAAAAATTAGTCCGCCGGGAAACCAAATTAATTGGTCAAACGAACTGTAAAAATTGTCAATGAAATGACACAGAAAAGTGTATGAAATCACTCAAATCCGAGTCAAATGAACATTTGTTTGTGTTAAAAAAGAATCGTAATAGACAAACCATCAGTGTCAAACTGAATAATTTCCGCGTCGAATTGAATAGAGGGTCAAAATCAATCGGGAAATTTGACACCAAAAAGAAAATATACCACAATGCAAATTTGGGAAGTGTGTGTCGTTTTTATTCATGAACTACTCAATGCAAAACAGTGAATGGAACACAGTGTACGTAATGTGCATAAAAACATGAGAATGCAGCTGCATTTGCTTGCACTATAAAACAAGTGCCATAATGAACCTTGGTGTTCGCTGTCTTAGATCACATGATCAATTATACAGTCGGGTGGCCAATCACGATCGCAAAATTTGCGAAAAATAGTGGACAACCAATCGCATCGCTTCCGGTTTGATTAATTCGGAAAGTTTGTTAAAGATTCCTGATTTATTTCCGGTGTGAAAGTAATCATTGTCCGGCAGGTATCATAGTCCGGTCTCCATAGACGACAACGGAATAAAGCGTGCAAGTTGCGTAAAGAATCAACTGAATCGTTTGCTCTATTGTTCACCATTGTTCCCGGACTGTGAGCCCGGAGGACTATATCTCCTGCCACACCGGTTAAGAAAAAGAGAAAAAGAATTTTCACACTTTTCCACTTCATAACGACCAATAACACACATACTGTGTTAAAAGTATTTGTCCTAAATATGGCAAGCTATATTTTTAATCCTTATAACCAGTTGAACATGTTAATACACCTTTTAATCTCGTATGAAACAAACTGAACCCACGTTAATTTACCCCCTCCATATCTCAAAATGCTCAAGGATGCAAAAGTTGCATCATCAAGATTTAGAATAAGCAAGTCAATGTTATCTAGAAACCATCAGAACATTTTGAGAGCGCTTACCTGATTGAGCTTTAAGAGGACAAGATAGCTCAATCAGGTAAGCGCTCGACTCCAGTGTATTGTGCTCATCCATGCGTATAGGCTTGCGTTCGAGCCCTGTGAGATTCAGCTATCTTGTAATTTCCCTGGACAAGAAATTAACCGCTTGGTTGTCCCGATTTACCCATGCGATATTTGGGAGGCTGGTCCCGGTGTGGCAGGAGATATAGTCCTCCGGGCTCACAGTCCGGGAACAATGGCGGACAATAGGGCAATCGATTCAGTTGACTCTTCACCCAACATTAGTTTCACGCTTTATTCCGATGTCGTCTATGGAGCCCGGACTATGATATCTGCCGGACAATGATTACTTTCACACCGGCTGCGATGGTTATCTCGATGTATGTTTGCTGATAAGGGAAAGCGCTGATCCCGATCTGCTGCATCCCTTGAAATGATGCTAAATGGTTTATGGTATGGTTGGGACACAGTGATCAGCGGCCATTTGTGAAAGAGCTTAAGAGGCCAATGCATAGGCCGCACTATATAAATCTCTGCTATTATTTTGTGCAGCTTCTTTTGCAAGGTCATATGCAAGGTCCATGGTTCTACCGCTGGAGTAAAAAAACACTGACCTATAAGGCTTGTTTGGTTTCATTTTAAGCCATTTTTTCATGCTAATTCCAAATATGGTCATGAAAATCCATAATTTTGAAATGGTTGGAACAAACAGGAGGTATAGTGTTCTTCCCATAATGCAATTCTTCCAATATAATTTTTGTACTGGTTGTCACATGAATTTATGACAAAAAGTACCTAAATTAACAGAACTCATCCCAATCTTGCAATTTAAGTACTTTAAGCAATTTTAAGTACATTTGGCTGCCTCTAAGAGCTTCTAAGACGGATGCAGGCTTGCGCTCTCTTTTGGCAAGTTTGCTGGTGGTCCCTGTGCATACACTTCACTATGGCACGCCAGAGCAGACAACACCACCGCAAGCACCACGAGTTTACAGTTCTACACTACGAGTTTACAGCGCTACACTACGAGTTTACAGCGTTATACCCTGAGTTCACAGCGTACACCACGAGTTTACAGCGCTATGTTTCGAGTTTACAGCTCCATACCTCAAGTTTACATCTTCGCATATCCACCCTGCGAGAATACAGCCGGGCGAGATTTACACACAGCCCGACGAGAAGCCCGACGAGAAATTTTGGGTTAAAAAAAAAAAAAAAAAAAAAAAAAAAAAAAAAAAAAAAAAAAAAAAAAAAAAAAAAAAAAAAAAAAAAAAAAAAAAAAAAAAAGATTTGATGTTTGGAAGCAAAATCCCCTCTCGCCGGGGGGGGGGGATCCCCCAGCTACGCCACTGAACTAACATTGAATTCCCCGTAATCATGCACAGTGCCTAACAATACTGGGCCTGTGTATATTAGCTGGGTAGACTTTGTGCCGACTTTTGCGTGTAAACAGTGTACGAATGAAACATTTAACATGCATGTAAACTATTAAATGAGACTCAAAATTATGTAAGAATTGGTCAAAACATCAATTACAACTTCTTTTTCTTTTCTGTAATTCTCACTTTTACTTCTTGACCATGGTTTCAAATTAAAAATTGGAAAGCCCGTGCTTTGTTTTGACTTTATTTTTAGGCAAATTTTCACGTATCAGATCATGTAGAGATCGTGTAAATGTACCGTACTGACCTGAGTAGCTTGCAGTATGAGCAGAATGGCCGTAAAGATCTTGCAGTGTTAAAAAAAAAAAAAAAAAAAAAAAAAAAAAAAAAAAAAAAAAAAAAAAAAATTATGTTGTGATCTTCACAATCAGCATTCGCGAAATCTTGAAGTAAGTCTATATTCGATCTTAGGCCTATGTAGTCATTTATTTCGGTAGCCTTTGAGTGGCTAACAGAATAGAATAGGATAAATAATTTAAAATAATGCGACAGAAGGTTCATCTTCCATTATCGTCTTTTCACATTTTCAACAGCCCGTCGTACGACAAGTTGCCACTTGGTGGTGCTTCTCGTGGTGATGTAGATATTGTGACGTCGCTACATTGTCGACTGGCATCATCGTTAACTCGAGGTGTATTGCTGCAAACTCGAAGTGTATTGCCGCAAACTCGAGGTGCATTGCTGCAAACTCGAGGTGTATTGCCGCAAACTCGAGGTGCATTGATGCAAACTCGGAGTGCATTGATGCAAACTCGGGGTTCATTGATACAAACTGGTAGTGTGGCGCTGTAAACTCAAACTTGAGGTTTTGTCTGCTCTGGCGTGCCATACTTCACTCTTTATAATGTTCCCCATATGGCGAAGTCTAGCGGAGTCAAATTTGGGGATCTCAGGGCCACTCGACGGCATGTCCCATTCCAACAACACGGTTTGGGCAGAGCAGCGATGCAAATAGAAGAATGAGCCTGAGGTAAGATCTTGGAATTTCTAATAAGTGACACTAACCTTTTCAATATCAGAAGAACTGACCTTTGTCGCAAGAATAAAAGAAACCATAAATAAAAGAATGTGCTTGGAGAATGTGTATTGTCTAAAGACAACTAAAAGAGTAACATTCCGTGGATAAATGAAAAAAGTGGTACAAATTTTCAATCGGCCATAACTCGGTCAATATGTGTCCTTTGGGAATTTGTTTTCGGTTTCGGAAATCTAACGAAATGCACTTTTCAGGTTTGTATTAGTTGGTATGGTTTACTTTTTCTCTTTGTGAAATAGAGGGCGTTTTGATGGTTCTCCTTTTTTTAGACACCCGGTATTGATGGCCTGCCCTTTTTTAATCTCACACTGGCGTGGCTGTGATAATTATGTATCTCTCATTTAATTCTCTGAGAGCATTTTCCAAAACAATGATTTGTTATGAAGTTTTATTATTGCTCTCATACATCAGAGCTTGTACCTCTACGTAAATGGTATGGGTGACATATCCGATTGGATGAACTATAATAATTATATTTTCCAAAAACCATTAAGTCCCAATGTTCATTTAGTCTAATACACTGTAAAAGTAAATTAGTCAATCTTGTACAAATTAGTCCTATAAGACATCTAAAGATGTCAAAATGATGTCTTATAGGATTAATTTGGAGAAATTTGCCTAATTTATGTTTATATTGTAAGCATAAACTGTCGAAACAAACATACAATATAAAAAACACCAGTCTCAACTGATGTGTGCTGGATAAAAAGACTAGAGCAGAACACCAGTCTCAACTGATGTGTGCTGGATAAAAAGACTAGAGCAGAACACCAGTTTCAACTGATGTGTGCTGGATAAAAAGACTAGAGCAGAACACCAGTTTCAACTGATGTGTGCTGGATAAAAAGACTAGAGCAGAACACCAGTCTCAACTAATGTGTGCTGGATAAAAGGAATAGAGCAGAAGTTAAAACACCAGTCTCAACTGATGTGCGCTGGATAAAAAGACTAGAACAAAAGCATTGCCAATGTTTCGAAACAAAGTTTTAAAAAAAGTTTCCAAAGAAAGCCCTGTCCTCGTTTCTTTTTGCTTCTTACGTTTGATCAATAAATCAAGTTGTATAGTTCATTTACTTCATGAAAACTTTTCTCAATTAAATGTTTTGAAAACTTACACACTTAAAAAACTTATTTTATTTTGGTCGAGAACTTGGATTTTGGATCGCAAATCTTTTGTTTATAGGCGAAAACTTTTTTTAAATTATTTGACATTGGGCGTGGCGTTACTGCATATATGACGTTAAGCGATATATATTTGTCATGTATCATTATTAAGGAAAAAACGAAACAAATGAAAACTCGAAATAATGTCTCTGCACATCTAGCTTGTCATTCAACGTGTTTACTTCTTGCAAACGAAAGATACATTCACATCACAGATTCTGTCATTCCAAGTTCCATCTGGATGATGAGGGTAATTTAACTCGCCGCAGTCCTGTCCATTACCACTATCGTTAGGCTCGTTAGTCTGCCATGCGGTATAAATGGCCGATGTTCCGTCACTCCAAGAGAATTGGTCTTCCACTTCTAAATCATTGAAACCAATCCATACCTGTGATACAATGATTAAGTACAGAGTGTCCCATCTAAAAATATTATTACTATACAGGGTGACCCAATAAAAACTTTACCCAAAATGAAAGTGATATTTTTCCACTTTTGTTATTTGATATCTGAGGAATTTATTTTATCATAAAGAATGGGTAATTGAGCATCTTGCCTGAAAATAATTATTCATTTTGGTTGAGTGGTTTTCAAGATATGGTCCAACGAACAATGAGTCAGCAAAACAGACCTGTCAATGGGTATTTCATGATGGAATGATAAATACTGTACACACCAATTGTTTTGGCAACCGGGCTTTTCAAATCTGAAATCATAGCATGCAGTTGTACTAAATATCAGTTTTCTGTCTTGTGTCAGGGCGGGCTTTTCAAATCTAAAATCATATTATAGCGTGCAGTTGTGCTTAAAGCCAGATATCTTTCTTGAACGAGAACTGTAAACATTCTCTTAGAAATTGCACCTCAATTTACGCCACAACAACGAGCCTTCGCGGTTAAGATTTACAACCAAACTGGTAGCTATGTAGCTGTGCGGCAATGGCCAAACAGGTTCCCTGGAGTGAGAGTACCAACCAAGCCTGCTATCTGTAACATGAGAAAATTGTTTGAAGCAGAGGGAACTTTGGAAAATGTCAACAAAGGACGAAGCGGACGGCCTAGGAGCGTCAGAACACCTGCGAACATTCTTGCTGTAAGACAGGAGCTTCGCTACAACCCACGCGCAAGCATAAGGAGAAACGGTATCGCAAATGTCTCCAGATCGTCATTTCAGCGCATCGTTAGTGATGACATCAATTGGCATCCATACAAAATTGTGACACGCCATAATTTGGATGCAGGTGATCCTCAACGTAGGCTGGCGTTTTGCAATTGGCTAATCAACAGACCACGACGCTTCTTAAGAAAACTTGTTATTGATGATGCCAATTTTCAATGACTGGCTCAGTGAACTCTTAAAAATGTGAAAGAGTATGTGCCAAAAGGGAACCCTCCCAATGATTTTGTCTACGACAGACCTAATGATCGCAGGAAATTTGCAGTTTTAACAGCTGTTACAGGTAACAATAATCTAGTTGAGCCCATTTTTATTGATGGAAATTTGAATGGTGCCGGTTATCTCAATATCATTAATCAACATTTGGAACCAGAATTGCGGCGCATTTTTCAGCAGCAAAGAAATGCAGCAATTCGTCGTGCCTGGTTTCTTGAAGACAGTGCAGTTGGTGCACCAGCACACATGTCTGTAATGGTTAGAAACCGCCTTCAGGAACTCTTTTCAAAACGGATCATTGGATAAGGGCATGCAGTGGAATGGCTCCCTCGGTCACCGGATCTAACTCCGCTAAAATTTTGGCTATGGGGTGATGTAAAGGCTAGATTTTACAATGAGGGTCCCTCAAACACATTACCAGAACAACGACGACGGATAAACGATGCATTTACCGTTATTAGGAGAACGTGTGTAACATTAAGAACTGTTCAACACATTCACTCCAGGGCTACCAAGTGCATCGCAAATCAGGGAGGACATGTGGAAGATAGAAACTAAAGGTAAGACCGTTAAGTTAAATTACTTTTGATGTTGCAATTGTGTTCAGCCATGCCTAAGAAAAATGATGCTCCGTGGACAAGTCTGTTTTGCTGACTTATTGTTCAGTGGAACATATCTTGCGAACCACTCAACCAAAATGAACAAAAAATTCGGGTAAGACGCTCTATCACCCATTCTTTATGTTAAAATAAAATCCACAGATATCAAATTACAGAAAGTGGAAAAATATCACTTTCATTTTGGGTAAAGGTTTTATTGGGTCACCCTGTATATATTGGAAATATATACTAACAGCTTTCTTAAGAATTAATGATATATATTTTCTCTACATCTTGTTTTCTCATTTACAAGAGTGTGAATACTAAGAGGTTACTTATGATGAATGGGCAAAAGTGTGCACGAAGTCTTAATATTTTTTCGAGATTTTTTTTAAGTGTGTTGTTTTCTCATGAAAGAGCATGTGTATTGAAAGTGTCCGCAAATTTCTGGAAGACTGTAAATATGATTGCAGATTCCTGGCACAAATTATATAGCTTCTGACTTTGCAGTTTAAAGAGACACTGGTACATTCGAAAAATAGTGTGCCCTCAAGATTTTTCAAAATTTAGATATTTTTGCATGCTTGTAAAGCTTTTACATACATTACCCCTCACCTGAAATGATTAAGCCCAAATCAGCGCCCTTATGGGTAAACAACGATTTTATAATAAAATGACTCCTGAGTCATTTTATCCAGCAGACGATGGAAATGGCGTTTAACACAAGAAAACACACGCCGGAGTTGATTCCCACAGCACCCACCTTGTTTGACCGGCGTGGGACCTTTGTGGTTTTAATATCAATGCGTACGAGTCTTTGATATTCATGTAATAGTCACATTCGTTGATTTAAGTTACGGCAAACTTAAAAGTTACCCTACAAATTACCTGGATATCTTTATCCTCTTTTAAATGCCCCTGTCTGTTTTGGGGTATGTTTTTTTATGTGTAAAGTATATCTGTATCCTTCCAATTACCCAGACTATTTTGTGAAAATGTGCCAGTGCCGCTTTAACGGAAATAAATTGGTCAAAAGAACCATCTTCGTAACAGTTTTATATCATGCATACGCAAACGTTTTTCTCAGGAATTAATGAATACAAGCCTTTCATTGCCAAAAATATTCGTTGATTTATTATTGCAGTACAAGGTCTAATACTGACTGGCGTTGGAGAACAATCCATCGTATTGTAATGACTTTACTGAACTTATTTTAACTGAAATTTATCGAAATTATCTTTTGGAACCAACGCATAGAAAGAAGAAACCAAACAAACAAACAACAAGTGTTTTTTGTATGTAGCCAGAAACTTGCAAAAACTGGTACCCACCTCTTCACCCGAGACAAGTCCGTTGATTACGTCATTCTCAGCAGGCGAATGGATGCTCACGAGATCAGCGCCAAGAGCGCGGCAGTGAGCGCGAGCATCAGACCACGTCTTCTTGTAGGTGAAGTAGCGATAGCAGTTACCGTTGTACCCTAACCACCCTTTTGGGCAACAAACACTCTCAGTATCACAGCACTCAGATGACATTGCAATAACCACAATCGACAATAGCAGTAGGGTCTTTAGAACAAACATTTTCGTTAGGGCTATAAGATTGCAAATCTAGAAAAGCCAAAGTATTCTATGATGTAAACGATCGATGTGGCGCTTAGGCTTTGTATGAGCTAATATACAGGCAAACAATAATTCACCCTTTTTATTATTTCGACATGTTTGTTTAATAGGTGGTAGAAAAAGTAAAATGAAAACAGAGTCTTTCTCGAACAAATAGTTACCACCTGTGCTTTTAATTTGATTGCAAAATGTTTGAATGTTAGACAATGTTATTAAACTGTCATTTAATTATTTGCATTAAGTTAGACAACGAAGCATGTTTGAATGTTAGAAAATGTTATTAAACTGCCACACATTGAAGTTAAATCAATAGAATGTTAATCATTATATCATAAGTAAATAGGAGCAAACTTTGATAAAATCATAAAATGTAAGTAATAAAGTTGGTGTTGTGAAGCAGGCGGACCTATACCATCGAGATTGCCTTTTCATTTTACGTCATAACGTGTTTGCTATGATGTTCTCAATAAATCATGTCGACTGATGGCAACTTACCTCCAATAGGCTGGTAAAATTAACTAAAATACGCAAAACGTATAACCACTAATTGCCAAAAAAAAAAAAAATAAATAAATAAATAAAAAAATATTGCAAGATGCAAAAAAGAGGGATAACCTTCAAATAGGTGTTATTTTTTTGTGTTATACCTCCATAACCATAAGTTGTAAGTAGTAAAAACTACACCTTTTTTAATCCTTGTAACAAGACGAACACTTTGGTTACTTTTTTACAGCAGTCCAAGCATTTTCATTTTTGACCCCCTGTATTATGAATTTCCCCCTCCTGGATTCCGCCCACACTTTCGCGAGGGGCACCCCCGCTAAATTTGTTCATTAACCTTCATCCACTGAGAAATGATGCTCTGCTCTCCACGGTCACGGAATTGCTCCAAATGACCCAACTACAAATCTCAATTTTGATGGGGGTAAAGTGGGGGCCGATGTTGTCGACCGGGTCACCCACCTGACGGGTCTTTTGTTTTCTCCTGTAGGTGAAACGATATGAAATCGTAATTAAAAAAATAAGTTAAAGTTCAGTCAAAAAAATTAAATGTTAAATGGAAAGTGAGGTGTATTTTAACCCTCGTCTTACCCACTGACCTCTACACATGGATGGCGGGCTGGCGCACCGTGAAACCACAGGAAGTTGCATTTTGCCCTGCGCAATATGGCTTCACTTTATTGTCAAAGTTAACGGAATTTTGTATATCAATAGAACATCTGTGTGGAATGTGCACCAGCAGGTGTATGCATTATTTCCCGCCATATTGCGAAGGGCAAAAATCAACGTCCTGTTGTTTAAATCGGCGAAGCATCTTTTGTAACACGGTTTACCTAGGGGAGGGGAGTTACCACCCCGAGAGAATTCGTTATAAAGCACACGCTGCTGATGATGTTGTTTACACAGTGCGATAGTATATGACCCTCCCTCTTCCATTGATACCACAATAAGTACTAACATTCCAAATATGGCGTCACAATGATGACATAAAGTCCGCAAGTCCGCGAGTCAGCGAAATTGTTATGACCATTTTCCACAGAAAATAGGCAAAAATCTAATTTTTGCGCTTAAAAAGGTAGGAATTCGGATGTTAATGCGGTATACAGCTCTAAATGATGGCACTCGAGATTTTTCATAGATTGCTTAGATTTTTTGCCATATTTTGTGCCCCTAATTTATTTTCAACCATTGTACAGTACAATAATGGGTGGCAACCATTCTCTACCCATCGCTTTGACGGGCATACCCTAACCCCGGGGTAAACAGACTACCTTCACATTTTTTCGCTTAAATGACCCTTTAAAGATGAAAAATGATTACCTTGAAGATTAGTACGACGAGGGGTAACTTTACTCAGTTCGGTAGGCAATATTTAGTGTATGATTAATATCATTCCCATGAGGGGTTATGTTCACTGAATTGCAATTTTTTACATTCGCAAAGTGCAATCTGCTAGTTTAATTTGAAGACGGCACGTTTGAAATTAGCCCGGGGGAGAGAAAACAAACCTTTAGAAAAAAAAAAATTCCAAGCCAAGTATGTGTTTAAATCAATTTGATAAAGATATCGAATTCATCCAGTTCCCAAGATAAGCTGAAATAGTTAAAAGACAATACGGGTCACCGTGCATCCATCTGAATTAATAATTCAGCTCACTCACCTGACGCATACGACATGTTCGCTACTTCGATAATAAAAATATATTTAACACGATAGTCTTTAAAAAAGACAAGACATCGCCGAGAGGCTGTTTGAAAGCAAATGTAGAGACCAACAAATTATGTGTTTTACTTGTGTTTGCTTGTAGTGGATTGAGTGCATAAAGAGAAAAGACAATATCAGGAGAATCTTTGCAATCGTATTGAAGTTAGAGCATGGCTTGAGTAACAACTGTAAGGATATTAACAATAGAGTTGTATAAAATAAAGGGGGTGGTAGGCTTTGGAAATTCAATTAAGTTGAGTAACAGCATTAGAATATTTACAATAAATTTGATTTATGTTATTAAGTGAGGAAAAAGGGGTGGTTATTACTCCGTACAATGCACGAATGTAAATTGCTTGGCATTACGACAAACATGAATGCGATAAGTTCGCGTTGCATTTCATGAATTAAAGTGTTGATTTCAGCTTATTTTGAAACTCGTTTACAAATGTGGAAAGTAGTGCAATATCGGGAGGGGCGCGTGACGCACGAACAATGCCCATTTTTACGGTTTGCTATTAATCACCCAAAAGAATTTTCTTTCTGAAAGCCACGCTCTCAATGAAAGGACTATTTTTTGATCTTTTGATCTGCCAATCTTACAGTTAGAAAAAATAATAAGGACTCATACTATCGCCCAAGGACCTTTAATTTACTTACAAGTTTGATTCTCACACTAACTGTGCAATTGTTTGCTCAGTATAATTGAAGGTGATGGTGTTCAGATTACTGCCTTGGTAAAAAAAAACGAATTCGCTCATTATTTACGCTCCTCTAACGAATTAGCCAGTATTATTCTTATATACTTATTAGTCGTCGTCGTTGTCGTCGTCTGTCGTCGTCCGCATCATATCGCCTCGGTTTCGGCGTCATCATCATAAGCTGTTAAAAAAAAACACTTCGGTAGAGATGTAATTTTTAAAATGGCTCTATGATGGTCTCGCAATCCAGAGTTCGCCGGTTCGAATCCCGCTTCAGCCAATTCTTTACTCATGTTTAATGTTTAATTGTAATTGTTTTTCAAATACAGCGTGCATCAAATTGATGATTCAGTAAACATGTACCAAACGCTGTTTCCATTCTTCTGTTCTGAGTGTAAGAAGTACTCATATTGACAAGATTGTACGTCAAAAATGAACTGTTGTTGGTCAAAATTGATCTCTGTCTCATTTCCCAATTTTAGGAGAAGAAAAACCGCGTAAGATCATCTTAACTTGGCCACTATTCGAAAAATTGTTTTGACCTACTTATGATTACCCTCCTTGCATGAAGTAAACAACTGATTATTATCGTTGCAAAATTTTAGGAAAGGTTATAGTATTATTGGAAAAAGCCCTGATTCCTATCCAATTAAAGAAAAACACAAAATGAGATACTATATACATAGTATAGTGTTAAGCGTGAAATGAATCCGAAATAGCAAACAGTATTCATAAAAAATTAAAGTGGTTGTGCCCATTAAATGTCACATCATGGGCAAAGGACAAGGTTAGGTATTGTGAGGACATGGAAACACCCGTGACCAATCCATATTATTAAAGCACGCAAATTTGGTTTTGGAAAGGTTGGCATTCCGTATTACTGTAATTTCTTTCGATATTTAGGTGGTGAGTTTGCCATATTGAGTTGAAGGTGGTCGCCATCGCTCGGGTGGAACTGCGGTATTGGCAACACTGGTCCATGAGAATGCGGGGCACAAACGTATCAACGGCGATATTTTCCCTCCTAGTAAATAAATAATTCCAACTGTATTCGTATGATATTGCGCTCTTAAGTAAGATAAAAACCTACTCCTATTACGAACACGTTCATACTTTGCTTCATACCAATAAAGAATATGGGTAAGAATTCAAATTATAATTGCGCAAACAGATTGCGAAGTTGAACAAATGAGCTCATCCGCTTGCGCGATCCGGTTCAGCTTAATTAATTAGCCACACTGTAAAAAAATATGGAGGAAAAAAAAGGGGATTCTCTCTAAAAAGAGAAAACTTTACTTCAAAATGGAGGTAAATTTCACTCCATTTTGAGTAAAATTTACTCCATTCGAGGAAAAAGTTACTCTTTTTAGAGGCGCAATCCCATTTTTTACTCCATATTTTTTACAGTGCCAATGCGCATCAAACGTCTATAGTATGTGGAACGTATCTCGGCAGATTCCACAGATTTGTACGTCACTGGCCTATTCTAAATCAATGACGGTGATTGGTCCTCTTCTTTCCTCCCCCCCTTCCCCCTATCTTTCCCCTCGTTCCCTCTCTCCCCCCACCTGTCTTTTTTTTTGAATCTTTTTGGATTGTGTGTGTATGTTCATCATAAACAGGAAGAGATCGGATACCACCTCTTCAGCTTAACCTGGGGAGTTCACACCCGGCACACACACAGCATGACTGTTACCGTGTTTTTTTAAGCCACATCTAAGGCAATGGGGCATTACACCAATCCAATCTTAGACGCGATGCGGAAAAACAAATAGCATTCAGCATCCACAGCAGCCGACAACAATCCCGTTGAGCTATTGTATGAGTGTATTGTTCAAATTTAAGAGTCTCTTTCAACAGACTTAGTAGAGTCTGTGGAATTTGATTTGTATTCGGTTTTAATTATAAGGTTTTAAAAACAAAAATATGTGACCGGTTAGAAGTTTTTCTGGTGAACGGTTTCGGGTGGTAAGGGACCTTTTAGGACAAAAAAAATTTCTACGCGGTAATCGATTTTTCTTGGGAAATGAGAAGTAAATTTGTCGTGTTTTTTGGAAAAATGGCAGCAGTTTGCGTGAACATGATGTTGGTGTAATCAATGCACAGCGGGAGTTGCTGTGCTTGTGTTCAGCATCGTTTTTCTTTCTGGAGTAACAAATCGTCCAAGTGTCGTTCGTCAGTTCTATCAATCCTCCAGAAGTAGGGAATATGACATTCGGGTAAGAATAATCGAATAACAGTAAAAGCACTATTAGATGTAGCTAATAATGGTGCAAATATGTTGACGCGAAAAAAAATTCTAAATGTTATTAAAAGGTTTTACTCCAATCTATATTTGCCCTATAAAATAGAACTTAATTCACAACGTTTTCCTAATACGGAATATATTCTTAAAGGGACATAATGGCATGAAAAAATGACATAATGAAAAGGACCCTTACTGAAATCACTTCCACGAGTTTGAAAACAATTTTGTAAAAATAGTAAAAACAGGAAGAGTTCCAGGGGGAGATGGCAGTTTGTGGCAATTTCTGGAACAGAAAAGCAAGGTGTTCACATCCCTGACAGAATTTACAGTGCATGTTTTGCGACACAATTCAAAAGCATTCAGACCGGGATTCAGGCATTGTACTTTAGGCTTATAGTAAGATATTGATCTGGCAAATGAAAGGTGGATTAGCCGGGATTAGCACATATACAATAGCAATAGTCTGTGAGCTGATGACAACATGCTTTTCAAGTTTGGTAAATTGCTGGCAGTATTGTCAACATCCTTGTTCCAGAAATTGCCACAAACTGCCACCTCCTCCCCCGGAACTTGTTTTCAATCTCTTGGAAGTGATTTCATTATGTTATTTTTGTCATGCCATTATGTCCCTTTAAATTATCTAGTGAATACCAAAAGATTTGTATGAGGGTAAAATGACATGGTGAGTGCTATATAAGCTATGAAAAAATGCAAAATGGCAAGTCACCAGGTAATGATGGTCTTACAATTTTTTTTATGAAACGTTTTGGGTAGATTTTGAAAAGTTGCTTCATACTGTCTGAACGCATATTATTAAAAAGGTGAATTAACAAATTCTTTAACACAAGGTGCAATAACACTTATTTTGATAAAAAGGCTAAAGTCTTGCCTATTTTGGGATGAACAAAGTGTAGGGCGCATCAAACGTCCCTCATGCTGAGCAGATTTGGAAAGAAGTTTGGATTGTGCCACCACCCAATGAATTCGGAAGCCTCAAGGGAATAAACTGCATGTTGAAGGATGTGGTGACAGAATGCTAAATTCATCCCTCAGATTTTTTTTAAGTCAATGGCATGCTTTGTAATTTGGGTGCAAAACAGAATACTTTATTCCAGTCAAAGTCACCCTCGATGGCAGAAAGATTGTTTCTACTTATTTTAAATATGAAACTCGTTACAGCATCCGGTTATAGCTCAAGGTATTTCTATTCTATAGACTCTTATTTCTTTTGGTATATACACGCTCATGGCTTCGGTGGTTGTGTCCTATTCCTATATATCAACATTAATAATTGCAAATCTTTCTGTAAGCTATCACATCTGTAGATTTCTAAGTTTATAAACTCTGTATTTCGTTTGGTATCTACAAACGCTCCTGGCTCGGTGGTTGTGCCATTCCTAATATGAACATAATAATGCAATCTTTCTGTAAGCTTTTCACATCTGTAGATTTCTAAGTTCATATAAAGCATCGCATCACGAATATTTTCTTCAGCATTGTGAAAAGTAGGGTCAAAATCCAAAGCGGCCTACGCTTCGTGTAAAAAGGAACGGAGCACATGAAGTCTGACTTAGGTGAAAGATCTCTTTTGATACACCTTCAAAGTCATAATTTCTTTCTGATAGTGGTTAACTTCTCGAGATGCCACAGACTGCTGCAACGCCATTAAAACTTTCACTCAACGAGTTTACTTCTTGCAAACGAAAGAGAGCTGGTAATTTACGTCTTCGTCATTCCAATTCCTCTAGATACTTCAAGACTCGCCCATCCCTGAAATATAATCGTCAGGCTGACCAGTCTTCCACCCGTTTGTAGATGGCCGATGTTCCGTCACTCCAAGAGATTGGCCTTCCACTTCTAAATCATTTGATACAATCCATACTGTGTTATGATGAAAGTACACCGTTTGTCCAAAAGGTGTACAGTTGAAACAATATTACTAATTTTCACTGAAACATGTTGAAACTATATATTAACAGGTTTTATTTTCATTCCCTATCTTCTTACTTTATTTTCCCGAAATATATTTGGGGGGAGTTGCAAATGGACCTTTTTTCGACAAACCATTTTTTTTTCGGCTCGCCTGCGGGTGGCGTTGCAAATGTTTTTCGTGTGGCCTCCAAAATCTGAAGAGTCGGGTGGGGGGGGGGAGTATTGAGATATCGCGTTGACAAAACAGTATAATAACATAGTAATACACAATGCATATATTGTCCAATGCCTGACCTATAAAACACCTACAAGCGTTTTTAAACAAGCGGCAAACTTAAACATTACAAAGCGGACCATCACATGAATAAAGCGGCCTTTGTCATTTGGGGGGGGGGAGAGGGTTGCCCTGTGCCCCCCCCCCCCCCGGCTACGGTCTTTAGCACCTGTCTAAAAGCTTGGAAGAATAAGATTGATTTTTACACACAAAAATATCATACCATACAACGCAATAGAGGCTAAGATCCCAGTTATTTTAGCTTAATTTGTGGTTTGCTTTAACTCACACATTCTCTCATTGGCCGACAATTTGGGGCTTTTTAACGGAAATGCACCATGCCACACATAGACTCTCTCAATAAAAACTATACATCACAGATTATTTGTTTTGCCAAAGCGTTTTTTTAAAAAAAAGTTCATCTCAACCGAAGGTTAACTGATTCTTATTTAGGACTGTCCAACTCATGAGATTTAGTTGGTGTAATTTGAGTGTCTGGTTCTGGCCAATTATATGAGACATTTGAAAAACACGTTAGTCCAGTTTCGTCGGCTCATCCCGATATCAACAGAGCTGCCATTGAAATCAAACTTCAAGAGACATTCTTGATTAAAAATGGAAAACAGTCGTGTTGTCTCGGCTTTACCCCAGAGGTTTTAAGCGTAGCTAGAAACCAATAAAAACACACCGTCGTTGAAAGTAACCTGATACCTTTGAACACACCACCATCTCCGTTCCTTTATTGTTTTCTTTGTTCAACACTGGTTTTTGCTTCATTATGTTTTTCTACTTCCCTGGCATCTTGGAGTAGTGGGGAATGGGGGAGGAGAAATTGTTCCTCCCCGTTAGAGCGTTGTCCTTACATTTCCCCTACAAAGACCGCTGCCTGTCCCATAGTTTCAGCAGTAAAATTCCCAAATTTTACATGAATTTCACGATTGTTGTCCCGCTGAGAGTGCGTCCCCTCATTTCCCCCACAACAATTTCTGGGACTTTCTTTGTTTGAAAATAATATATTGATTAGTCCAATGTGTGATAATCAATGAGTCAACAAAACAGACTTGTCCATGGCTACTTCATGATGGAATGATAAGTACAGAGTGACCCAATAAAAACTTTACCCAATATGAAAGTGATATTTTTCCACTTTCTGTAATTTAATATCTGTGGATTTTATTTTATCATAAAGCATGGGTAATAGAGCATCTTACCTGATTGTTTTGTTCATTTTGGATGAGTGGTTCTCAAGATATGTTCCACTTGACAATAAGTCAGCAAAACAGACTTGTCCACGGAGCATCATTTTTCTTAGGCATAGTTGAACACAATTGCAACATCAAAAGTAATTTATCTTAATGGTCTTACCTTTAGTTTCTATCTTCCACATGTCCTCCCTGATTTGCGATGCACTTGGTAGCCCTGGAGTGCATGTTTTGAACAGTTCTTAATGTTACACACGTTCTCCTAATAACGGTAAATGCATCGTTTATCCGTCGTCATAGTTCTGGTAATGTGTCTGGGGGAACCCTCATTGTAAACTCTAGCTTTTACATCACCCCATAGCCAAAATCTAGCGGAGTTAGATCCGGTGACTGAGGGGTCATTCCACCTGATGCCCTAATCCAATGGTCCGATTTGGAAAGAGTTCCTAAAGGTTGTTTCTAACCATTACAGACTTGTGTGCTGGTGCACCATCTTGAAGAAACCAGGCACGACGAATTGATCCCATTTCTTTGCTGCTGAACAATGTGCCGCAACACTGGTTCCGAATGTTGATTAATGATATTGATCTAACCGGCACGATTCAAATTTCCATTAATAAAAGTGGGCCCAATTAGGTTATTGTTACCTGTAACACCTGCTAAAACTGCAACTTTCCTGCCATCATTAGGGCTGTCGTAGACAAAATCAGTGGGAGGGTTCCCTTTTGGCGTATACTCTCTCACATTTTGAGTGTTCACTGAGCCAGCCATTGAAAAATGGCTTCATTTACAACAAATGGCCTCATTTACAACAACAAGTTCTCTTAAAAAGCGCCGCGGTCTGTTCATTAGCCAATTGCAAAACGCCAGCCTACTTTGAGGAACACCTGCATCCAAATTATGGCGTCTCACAATTTTGTATGGATGCCAATTGATGTCATCACTAACGAAGCGCTGGAGATCTGGAGACATTTGCGACACGGTTTCTCCTTATGCTTGCGCGTGGGTTGTTGCGAAGCTCCTGTCTTACAGCTTGAATGTTCGCAGGTGTTCTGACGCTCCTAGGCCGCCCGCTTCGTCCTTTGTTGACATTTTCCAAAGCTCCCTCTGCTTCAAACAGTTTTCTCATGTTACAGATAGCAGGCTTGGTTGGTACTCTCACTCTAGGGAACCTGTTTGGCCATTGCCGTTGCACAGCTACATAGCTACCAGTTTGGTAGTAAATCTTAACCACCAACGTTCGTTGTTGTGGCGTAAATTAAGGTGCCATTACTATGAGAATGTTTAAAGTTCTCGCTCAAGAAAGATATCTGGCTTTAAGCACAACTGCACGCTACTGTATGATTTTAGATTTGAAAAGCCCGTCCTGACACAAGACAGAAAACTGGTATTTAGCACAACTGCATGCTATGATTTCAGATTTGAAAAGCCCGGTTGTCAAAACATCATTGATGTGTACTTATCATTCCATCATGAAATACCCATGGACAAGTCTGTTTTGCTGACTCATTGTTCGTTGGACCATCTTGAAAACCACTCAACCAAAATGAATAATTATTTCAGGCAAGATGCTCAATTACCTACTCTTTATGATAAAATAAAGTCCACAGATATCAAATTACAGAAAGTGGAAAAATTTTACTTTCATTTTGGGTAAAGTTTTTATTGGGTCACCCTGTAGTGGTGCCAAAGAAATCCGACCTCCTTCCCCGGCCGTACCAGTGGTGAAAGAGGTCACCGCTAAACGCAAGGCACGAGGATGTACTGACCTTTCTAATATTACATAATAGAATTTCCCGGTTTTCGGAGTTTGCCGTGGGGTACAGAGGTTAGTGTTCGTAGGATCCGCACGGAACCTTGGTGAACCTTGTCCCATCTTAACATAATTTCAAACATAATAAATTTAAACATTTCAAAAAGCATCTTGGTAAATAAAACTGAAACACAGAATTATAAAATTTATTATTATATTTTAACACAATCTTTTCCTTCTTCGTTTTCTTTTATGATACTGATTTGATGCGGAAGAGGAAAACAAAGAGATACAAACCTGTTCACCGGAGACAAGATCATTGACAATATAATTTTCAACCGATGAGTGGATGCTTACAAGATCACCACCAAGATTTCGGCAGAAGGCTTGGGCCTCAGCCCATGTCTTAAGATAAGTGAAGTAGCGGTAGCAGTATCCGTTGTAAGCAAGCCAACCCTTAGGGCAACAGATGTCACAACAGGTCTGCGCTTCTATTGTAACCAGTAGAGCCGATAATAGGATTATGATCTTGAATGCAAACATTTTGTTGTGATTTTGAGAATAATGTGAGTTGAAAACAGCTATGACTATGTGAAAGAGTGTCGCTTTTTGCTGTTGATGAGTAGTCATCTAAAGCTGAACATTAATGTATTACAAGCTATCCAGAGGGTCACAGACAATGTTTCGAGTATTATCATTCTGGGAAGGGAATCATCTGGTTTAAAATTTTAATGTATAACTCTTTGCACATTATCACTTCTTATTCTTTACATACCATTTTGTGATATGGGTAGAAATATGACAGATGTGAACGATCAAGGCAAAGTACACCAGAGTTAATTTGGCACTAATGACTGCCCTGGAGAGGAGATACAGTTGTTTGTGATTATGTCTCTCATCCCCACGGAAATACCCAACAAACGAGTTTGTGCTTATGATAAAGCGGATGATATTAATATATGTTTCAATGCAAACACGTTTGCACGGAAACCCGAATCACTTAGCTAGTCAAGGCGGGAAACAAATTGGGAGGAATACTGTCTGTACATGCTGATATTCAGAAATTGACGAATATAAAGCCATTTAAGGAGTTGTCACTCAATACAAATGCAGACTATTGGTAAAATACACTATTCCCGTCTTTGCTTTAAAAAATGGAAAAAAAGCGAGGTACAATGACATTTTTATGAACATTGCACAAAGGAATATGGCAAATCAAAGTTCATTATGGAATGATCATTGTGCATCAGTGCATGTAAAATGTGTGCAGCTATAGGCCTATAGCCTCTACAGCATCTATTATTAAAGATAACAAGAAAAAAGATATTAAACAACAACAGACAAGAATATAAAAAGAAAACAGAAAAAAGGCAAATTTCAAATTCACTATATCATTTGAGTCACATAAAAAAGCCGTCAATTTATTTACATAAATAAAACCATGGACACCCTTTTGATGACAAAAAATACGATTGCATGTCAAAATAGCGTCGTCATAATATTTCTTTGTTGAAATATTTTGTGTAACATTTAAATGCGCTTCTTTTCGAAAAAATAAACCGGCCCTACCGTTAATTAGTTAATTAACGGGGGTCTAATGGAACTCCCACCTTGGGCACTAATGGGAGTCGGATGAGAATATTTTTAAAAATCAAAGAAAGGAGGCAGGAGGCATTAAACGCTGAATCAAGCTTCTTGGCATGGGTTGATCTTTCCCATACAGGGCACGCATACCCTGCACATGAGCAGCACAGGGCAAGTGCCGTCGATCTTAGGGTTTGTTCAAGATGTTATTGCGTGAACATACTTTACTCTTCGTCTTCTCGATGTGGGTCTAATAAGAGAGCGTGCGGTCCAAGGTAACTCCCAGGTTTTTCAGGTTATCACAGTGCTCCAGGGGTGTTCCAGAGCAGGTAACTTTAAGCTGGCGTTTGGCTTCACGGTTGCGTACATGGAAAGCACACACCTGTGTCTTGGATGGATTTGCACGTATGTGGTTTTCCTCATAGTAAGGAGTGAGTTCATCCAAAGCTTTGGAGAGTCTCTCTTCAACAACTGTGAAGTCTGCATCTTGTGCGCTAATTCCAAGATCGTCTGCATAAATAAAACGACAGGTTCCTGCACTCCTAGGTTGGTCGTTGGTATAGATGTTGAACAGGAGAGGTGTAAGCACGCTCCCTTGTGGTAGTCCATTCTTGAGCCTACGCCATCGGCTCGTCTTCGCTCCTAGCTTAACAAAGAACATCCTGTTTGCCAGCAATCATTTGATAAGCTCAGTAAAGCGGATGTCCTTGGTGATTTCCAGAATCTTACGCAGTAGGCATCTGTGATTAACAGTGTCGTAGGCTGCTGATAGGTCGACGAACACAACTCCAGTTACCATACCCTTCTCGAAACCATCCTCAATGTGTTGAGTTAGGTTGAGTACTTGGCTTGTTGTTGATTTGCCTTGCCGGAAACCTGCTTGTTCTGGTATGAGACGTTCGTCTATTATAAGTGCGATACGATTGAGCAGGAGACGTTCAAAGAGCTTGTAGGTATGGCTGAGGAGTGATATTGGTCTGTAGCTCTTGGGATTGGATGGATCTTTCCCAGGCTTTAGGAGTGCCATAACATGTGCGCTCTTCCAGATCTTTGGGAACCTGTGGGAAATAAGGCAGCAATTGTAGCGCTCAAGAAACCATTCCTTTGCTACTGGGCAAAACAAATTTCAGCTGCTCAGTTGAGATGTTATCAAGGCCTACTGCTTTTCCTGGTTGAAGTTTAGCAATACCGGATTCCATTTCGTCCATGGTTTGATGGCGAGTGAACCAGGGTCGCCACTAAACCTCTTACGGTCTAGTTTGATCTTCTTGGGCTTCTTGCTGCACTTGCCATTTAAAAGCAGTTGGTGGGCAACTTGGTTGGGGGTGACATTTGGCTGCTGTGGAGGTTTTGTTGGATCTCCTCGAGCTTTCGGATGGTATACCATGCTTTCTTCCTATTATGGGTCATATCGGTGGATTCAATTAAAGTATGCCAGGGTTTGATCTTTTCCTGGAGATGATCTCCGAAACTTCCTCACCTTTAGCAGTTGTTTCAGCCGAAAAATGATCAGCTTCAAACACGATGATTATACTCTTGATATTCTCTAGCACATTCCTTGGAAAGGCCTGGTATATATTCCGTCCTACCGCCTCTGGGTATGAATCTCCGGGCAGCCTTGTTCACTAGTTAGGCAAATTTGTCATCGTTATGAGGTTTGGAGCAATCCTCGTCACGTTCTGATCCAGGTCAGTGAATCCTTGCCAGGCTGCTTTCCTGTAGTTTAAGCGACGCTTAAAACGCACTTTGTTTGGTCTTACTGCAGCGTTGACTTGGATACCGATTGGTCGATGTTGAGTTAATGGAACAGGATCCAGAACAATCTTGCTATACAAGTTAGAGATGTTTTTACTAACAATAGCTAGATCAGGGTTGTAACCTCTCTTCCAGCTGGCGCTATGAAATGATGGCGGTAGCTTAGGGTTTTGAAGGAGACGTAGATGTTGACTGTCTATCCATTCTTCGACAGCTTGTCCGTCTTTGTTAGTTTCATTGTATCCCCATTAGGTACTATGGCTGTTGAAATCGCCAATGAAGAAGTGAGGTTTGGTGGAATTTCCAAGGCTGAATTGAGGGTGCTTGAAGTTTACTGATGGAGGTTTGTAGACGGATGTAACTATGACAGAGCTGAGCTCAATGGTGAGGACTTCGATGTTGTTGTCATCAGACATTGAGGTTGCTTCTACTGTGGTGCCTGTTTTCAGATATATAGCACTTCCATATTGTGGATGTGGTCTCTCGATGGCAAGAACCATTCCTGGTATGGTTGGGCGGTGGTTATCGATTTCTCTGTGGGTTTCCTGCAGACAGATTGTTACGGGGACAGACTGATATTCCCAAGGGTTATTTCTCCGAAGGGTTTTTACTCCGAAGGGTCGTTTGTCCGAACACACTATTCTATGGAAGTTCATATTTCCGATAGGGTTTTCTTCCGAAGTGTTATATGTCCGAAAAGTTTTTACTCCGAAGGGTCGTTTGTCCGAAAATAGTGTTCATTTTCCCGAAAGATCATACTCCGAACGGTTAATTTTCCGAAGGTTTATTCTTTCGAAAGGGTTTTCTTCCGAAGGGGCATTTGTCCGAAAACAAAAAAGGGGTCGTTAGTCCGAAACATAGATTGAGTTCTTTTTTCCGAAGGGGCGTTTCTCCGAAAAAATAACAAGGATTTTTGCTCCGAAGGGGCAATGTTCCGAAAAATATATGAGGGTTTTAAATCCGATGGGTTTTTAGCCCGAAGGGGCGTTTGTCCGAAATTCGGACAAACGCCCCTTCGGACTTAAAACCTCTCGAAGTAAAACCCAGTAGGAGTAATAGCCTTTCGGAATAAAGGACCTTCGAAAAAACACACCTTCGGACTTATCAAAATGGAAAACAAAAATAAGGCATAATTACATTACACCTTTCGCACCTACAATCATCGAAAAAAATATTTGGAACACTTGATGCAATATATTGGAACCATTGCCATGTTCACAAATGAGATCGTAAGTCATTGTTCTTTAGAAAGCAGAGGTCTTCCCTTTTACCAAATTCTTCCCCACTCCCCATCAATCAATGTTGGGGGCCTGGCGAAGCTGTTGACAACAATGACTCGGATCAACATTGAATTGGGGGAGAGGGGGTCACCTTTTCCCTAAATCGGTCAAAGTGATCCAACATTTTTTTCGAGGATTGTAGTTTGTATCATGATACAGAGTAGGCTAATTATGCTTAAATAAAACACCAAAAGAAACTTATGTTAAAAAAAAAGAAACTTCCAATACCGGCCCGTTGGTGATGGATGCATTTCACAGCTGTGTGCGCTAAAAAAATTGAATTAAACAAAATAATGTTTGGACTGGCCCTCAAAGATTCAAATACCATGATTTTTAAAAGAAAATCCAAACTTTTCGTTTAGAACTTTGGCATGTTACCGAGAATCCAGTGCAAAATCCATATAAACAAAAACAAATAAACAAAACCAATTAGGTCGTAAAACCTGGATTCCTGATGAAAACATTTTTAGTGAGAATGCAGATTTTTTTGATCGAGAATCCAAATCTTTAAAAAATTAATCGATAATGATACGTGTTTTTTTTCCTTCCGAGAAAAAATATTTGGGTCGATAAACTTGGATTCTAGCCGATAAAATAGTTTTCTTTTTATTAAAAAACATAGAATCTCGGTAGCTACTTAGTATATCGGCGAATCGTTTTTCGACCGACAATGCAAGTTTTTCAAATGAAAAAAAACATGGTTTTTACAGAAAACTTAATTCTTAGTCGATAAACTAGCCCTTTTTAAATATATGTTTTAGATAGAGAAGCATGGATTTTGATTGAAACTTGGTACATTAGTATTCCGTCTCGAGTTCTGAGTCTATCTGGTGAAATCCTTTGATTTGCCTAAAGGCATAATGAAATTCTTGTTAAATGCCTTTCTTGATACACTTCCCACCAAAAAATTACTTGAGTCGCTGGGGTAAAAAAAAATCAACACGATTGTGCCTTATGTGAGAATAAAGAGACTCTCCAACATGTCCTCAATAATCGTAAAACTATATGCTTGACCAAGATAGATAGATATACGTGGCATCATAATTCTGTTCTCCGCATAAGCTTTTGGCACTCTTAAAAATGTTACTGATCAGTCCTGGAATTTTTATTGCGACCTGAAAGACGCCAAGAAAAGTTGCTGGCACTACAATTCACCCGACATCCTTTCCACGCAACAAAAACCGGATCTTGTTGTTGTTAATGAAGGCTCCAAATCCATCATTATAATTGAACTCACTATTCTTTTGAACAGAACATGAGAACATTCTTAAACCCCACACACGGAAAGAAAACAAATATGCTGGTCTGCGCATCGACTTCCAAGAACAGGGTTATGACACCAAGTTATTCTGTGTTGAAATCGGAAGTAGGGTCTCCTGACGAGCTTTAAATTTTATCATTCCTTTGGTATCAAAAAGTTAAAAAAAATTAAATATATGCATTACATTAAATCTGTTCGCAAATAGCAGTTACTTGTTCTTACTCAATTTTACTCGAAATATGACATGACTTGCCCTTTTAAATTTCTTTTAAGGAAATTTCTGGCTTGTGCAATAATTCTTTAAGGAGCTGGCTCTCTTTTCACTATTTTGAATGTTTCTATAAGATTTTAAATGTTTTGCTGACTGCTTGCTGATAACTGATAGTCAGGAGGAATTGTGGGCACAGGGTGGAAATGGAGTACAGACTTTTTCTATCCATCCATTTTTGTTTATGAGGACCTAAGCCAATAATTTCTGGAGGGTGTGCAAAATTTTGTGCAGTGCATTTTTTTTTTTTTTTTTTTTTATATGCATTACATTAAATCTGTCCGCAAAAAAGCAGCTATTTGTTCTTACTCAATTTTACTCGAAATATGACCATGACTTGTCCTTTTAATTTTCTTTTTAGGTCATTTCTGGTTTGTGCAATAATTCTTTAAGGGGCTGGCTCTCTTTTCACTATTTTGAATGTTTCTATAAGATTGTAAATCTTGTGTCTGTTCAGCTCCCCTGTCTGGCTTTATCTGTTTTACATACGTTTCAATATGTATGTTTCCAATAAATTATGAAAACAGATTGAAATGGTGAATGGCAAAACACTCTCGAGTATAATCCCACCGTTTGTTTGGGGTAAATTGCAGAAACAGTAAAGTAGGTCTCCTATCCCACTATAAATTTTAGCCGCTCATATGGACCTATTTTATTAAAGTGTATTGTAGGGAAAATATTTTCAATAGGATGATTTTTTCTACGTGAGATTCTTTTTCTATTTCGCAAACATGTTTTTCCCATAGGAAAGGTATTGTTAACGGGCACAAGTAATCATAAATTATTGTTTGATTTGAAATGTCTCACCTTTATTTTAGATTAATAATACACTCAAAACACCAACAATAATTATACTACATTGTACAGCTTCTGAATATGGGCCGCCAACGTTGTCAAAATGTCAAATACTGAGCAAGGTTTCAAAAAACAGAGGTCTAAAGAAACAAAGGTCTAAGAAAACGAAGGTCTCAAAACTTACAAAGGTCTCAAAACTACACAAAGATCTCAAAAACTGGTAACGGTCTCAAACCACACAAAGGTCTAAAACACACAAACATCTCAGCATCAAACAAAGGTCTCAAAAACAAGATCTGAAAAACACAAACAGGTCTCAAAACCTAAGGTCTCAAAACACTTAAAGGTCTCAAAAAGTCGTAAAGGTCTCAAAACCACAAAAAGTCTCAAAACACACAAAGGTCTCAGCATCAAACAAAGATTTCAAAAACAAACGGGTCTCAAAACACATAAAGGTCTCAAAACACACACAGGTCTCCATAAAGGTCTCAAAACACACACAGGTCTCAATATCAAACAAAGATCTTCAAAACACGCAAAGGTCTCAAAAACACAGAAAGGTCTCAACATCCAAACACAGGTTTCACTATATAAACACTGGTCTCAAAACAATCAAAAGGTCAGGAAAATGAACAAATGTCTCAACAACACAATAAAATCAAAAACTTCACAAAGGCCTGAAAAATCAAGTAAAGGTCTCGGCTCTCGTTAGGGGTTTGCATGTGCACGCTATGTACTCTTCAGACGATAGACTGATTATGGTTGCTGAGAATTCATTGGACCCCAAATCGGTTACTTTGGTTTAAAATTGTCCAAAGAATGAATTTTAAGCAAAATTGAAAATTTGGACGGTTCCTGGATGGTTACCAAACGTATTTTGTGTAGTTCCCGGTATTTTCGGCTCCTTTGTGTTTCAATGTTATTGAGCACTGCCTTGATCCCCAAAACGGTTATTTTGGTTCAAAATAGTCAAAATCGTGATTTATAAACAAAGACCGATAATGGTACCAGATTGTTTCTTGGTGGTTCCTGGTTATTGACCATTGCATGGACCCCAAATCGACTATTTTTGTTCCAAATGGTCAAAATTATGATTTTAATTAAAAGTAGATGATTTTAATGGTTCCCAGACAGTTTCTAGATGGTTTCCTTTGTTTTTGGCTCCTTTGTGTTTTAATATTTGTTGAGAAAAAGTTGTCCATTTGGTTTAAAATGGTCAAAATAAAGATTTTTAAAAACAAAATTAATAATTTAGAATGTTTCCTGATGGTTGCTAGATGATTTCCGGTGTTTTCGGTTCCTTTGTGTTTCAATGTTTGTTGTGCATTACCTGAACCCAAAATCGGGCATTTTGGTTCAAAATGGTCAAAATTTAAACAAATATGGAAAATTGTGAATGGTCTCTAGATAGTTTTGGAGTGAGTCCAGGTGTTTTCGGCTCCCTTGTATTTGATGATATAATATGGCACCAAGTTTACTACGACAATAACTTCCAACATCTTAGTGACTTCTATAAAGTAAGCACAAAGAACAGTAGGACTGGTCAACGTTTGTTCGCAATGTATATAGGTTCCAATGTATACTAATGGTAAGAAATTCATTTTGTGTAAAGGTGCAGTAACTTGGAATGCTATAACATAAAATCCCAAGATATTCGACATTCTGCAACATTGATGTCATTCAAAAGTTCAAAACCACATTTAACAATTGTTTGGCATGATATTACCCACATGTGAACATAAGTTGGATGTTTTTTTCTAATATTATGTACACAGAGAACTGGTAACACCATTTATCGTGGGCCTGTTTGATTTTGTGGATTTAACCAAAGTATCATTTTAGTTTTAACCTCATTGATCCTTGGGGATTTGTGTGCTTACATTACATGTAAGTTTACATGATTTTTCTGTGTATACTCTATACTAATTGGTGGTACCTGTAAGTGCTAATCTGTATTTTTCACAATGTAAATTTATGTATTGTTGTTTCACTTTTGTCATATGTTGTTGGTAGTTATTATTTTCATAATTTAATAATGATGCATATACTTTTTTTTTAAAAAATTCGTTGTATATTGTACTTTGATGCGTACACAAGGCCCTACTGAAAATCAACCCTGTTGAGTAGGTTACCCTTTCAAAATATGGTTAATAAATAAATGATTGTTGAACATTGCATGTATCGAGCCAATATCGGCTATTTTTTTCAAATTCTGAAAATAATGCTTTTAGGCAAATATCAGATACTTTCGATGGTTCCCAGATTGTTTTAGGTTGTTACCAGTGTCTTCGGCCCCTTTGTGTTTCAATGATTTTGTTTAAAAGTAAATATTTTGACCAACTTAACCAAAATAGCGGATTTGGGGTCCAGGCAATTCTCAACAAACACAAAGGAACCGAATACACAGGAACCACCTAAAACTTCAGGAAACCATCCAAATTGTTCAATCATTTAACCTTAAGTGGGACAAGGGCTTTTCCTTCTTGCTTTTTGGTGCAAGGTGTATGCCCCCCCCCCCCTCCATGGAAACCAACTTTTCCAAAAGAATTTGGCACGAAATTACAAACCACACATGTCGGGTCATAAGACATAACAGTAATTAATAAAAATTAAGAATATAATGTGTAAGCGTTATCCTGGTGTTCTAAAAGTCCCATTTACTATACTGAACACCTGCAATAAACAGGGCCGCAAAACCCGGAACCGCCACACAAAGGAGCCGAAAACACCGGGCACCGCCCAAGCCACCTAGAAACCGCCCAATTTTCACATTTTTTTATATCCTTATTTTGAACCCAATTACAGAGAGCCGCTTAGGGATCCATGCATTTTCATGCAATACTCAACAAACGTTGAATGTCAAAGGAGCCGAAAACACCGATTCCAACTGGGAACCATAATTTTTGGTTTAAAATGGTCAGAATAAACATCATTTTGACCATTTTGAACCAAAATAACCGATTTGAGTCCAGGCAATGCCAATAAAAAACACGAAACCCAAGAAGCCTCAAAAGAACCCCCAAACCACTGGGAAACATCAAATTGTCCACGTTTTCAAATCTTTATTTTGAACATTTTGAACCAAAATAGCCGGTTAGGGGTCCAGACAATGCTCAAAACCATGAAACAAAAAAAGGCAGAAACACGGGAATGATCAAGAACCTCTGAGATCAACCATCGAAATTGTTAATTTTTGTTTAAAAATCTTATTTTGGGACATTTTAAAAAGGAACCGACTTTTGTTCAACAAGCATTGAACCATTAGGAGCCGAAACACGGCAACCCCCCTGGGAACCATCCACATTATCTTCCTTTGTTTAAAAATCTAATTGTTTGACCATTGTGACCCAAAATAGCCGATTTGGTATGGGCAATATTTTAAATAACCATGTGGAACACAGTGCGACGGCAACATCAGGACCACCAGAAAACCATCTGAGTCCCCATCCAATATCATTAGAAATCATGAATTTTGACCATTTTGGACCAAATAGCGATTCCAAACGGTAATTTAGGGAATTCTTAGGTGCATTTTCTATGGCAGCCTCGGTTTCCAGTGACATTAAATTACATAATCACCACCTCTTAACAACACCGTCGTTCAAATATCCTTATATTATCATGAGAATTTTTGGAAAAATTTATTGACTCAAATCCGTCGGGGTTGTGGATTAACCCCTCTACAAAACAGTGTGATTTCCAAATCGGCAAATTTAGGGAGATCCCTCCTACCCCGCTTAAACCTAAAACAGATAACAGAAACAAGCACTAAATAAGTTTTACACAAAAAGGCACACAAGTACTGTAATATCGGTGTAGATACATACACAATTACATTGTAATTCAGTCTAGAAATTATTTCCTTTCATTTTTAATTAATTGTCATCCGTAGTTGTCCGATTACATGTAAAAACAAACGTAGAATTTTTTCATTTCCAATTTTCCAAAATTTTATCCAATATGAAAGAAAATTACATAAAAAGGTCTAAGGTCATCTTCATCTAAATTTCATCAAAGAAATTTCACAACTAGAAAAACTAACTATTTTCTTTGCTTTTTGTGGCTTGATCACTTTTACAAGGTGATTGAACATTCATGTTTTTTTTTACTTTCCCTCCAGCATTGAATGTACAAATATGAATTTTATTGGATCAACTGAGAATGTTCTAGCAGCAAGTGTATGTATCACTAATTCTGTTATAGTGTGAATACCTTTCATGATAATGAGTACAAGAACATTTTGACGAAAACCAAATGAATTTAAATTGCGACTTTTGTATTTTGCAAAGACCATAATTGTGGGCTGTATATAAGCAAACGTATAGCGACCTAATTATTGTTTTTTAACTTTTTTTTTAAACGAACAAAAGTTTGCTCAGAAGACCGCGCGCATTTTGTTTAAGTTTAAAATTGTTTTTGACCGCATAATTTTTTTTTTTAGGTCGTTACCTCACTGATTTTTTTGTAAAAAATTAAAAAAAATGAAAATTCGGCTGCGAAGGCGGCCGAAAAATTGAAAAAGTGGATAATAAATGGCATTAAAAAAACCGCATTCGCAATTAGCATGTTAAAAAAAAAAAACCATATTTCGGTAATGCGATTTTTCACATTTAGTCGGAGTAAAAACCAAATGAGTAAATGCCTTTCGGCATTAACAAATCTTCGAAAAAAAAAAACGCACCTTCGGACTATACCAAAACATAAAATGAAACATACTTTGTAACGGAATAAATATAGAGAACGGGGGGCGAAGGGTTTAAGGCGGGTCTGCCATGGTCGATTATCTTGAATTTGTATACCTTTAATTCCCCAAAATAAATTATAACATGCTATTTTACAGTTTCTTTCTAGCCGGACATGTGAAGTATGTCAAAGGTCGTAACAGAGCCCTTTTTTCTTTTAAAATACAAATATTTCGCGACGAAATTCAATTTTACCCATTTTCATCCACAACTTTAATTGAAATAAAAACAAATATTTCATTAATGACTGACTAGGCCAAGAAAAAAAAAACAAGTTTGTCTCAGAAGACCGCGCGCATTTTGTTTAAAATTGGTTTTTGACCGCATAATTTTTTTCAGGTTTTACTCACTTTTTTGGTACAAAAATTCAGAAAAAAATGAAAATTCGGCTGCGAAGCGGCCGAAAAATTGATAAAAGTGGGTAATGAAATGCATTAAAAAACAAACAAACAAACCCGGATTTCGCATTAGCATTTTTCTAAAAAAATTCTTCTGAGACGAACTTAGAACGATATTGTGCGCATATCACCGCAAGTTCGAACTTTCTATCACATTTCGTTACCGAGAAAAAAAGTCTTGATAGTTGTGAAAAATCGTACACTGTAAATCTATGTGTTCTGGATTTGAACACTTATCTATATAAACACTATTTTGTCTCACTTTTTGTCTAAGCATTAATTTCTGAACATTTAGGTGTTCAGATGTTTATATTCTAAACACGTCCCCATCGCATGACGTTCATGTGCTTATACACAATAAACACTATAGTGTTAGCTTCTAAATGCTTTTGCGGCACATTTAACAGTGTTTAAAACGCGTTAAGGCATTCACGTTAGAAATTCTCATTGCTCTAATTTAGAAATGAATTTCAATGCTTTATAATGATTTATAGGAGCGGTGGTCTAAGTAAATACCCATCTTTTGACAAAAAAGTTTGTATTTTTGAATTTGTTTTATCGAACGCGTCTAGGCGCTCAAAAGGTGTGCCAAAATCTGAACACTTACGGTTTACAGTGTACCTAATTTTCGTATTATGCAAATTATTTACCAAAAAACAAACAAATGAATAAACAAAATAAATAGGTCAGGAAACCTGGTTTCCTGGTGGAAATCTGTTTTTTTTTGTAGTGAAAATCATTCCAGATTTTTCTAACGAGAATCCAATTCAATTCTACTGTGGTCCTTTCATCGGAACGGAATGAGATCCTACTCTTTTTGAAATTGACTGTGACATTGATGTAAATGTGCTATTTACATGAAGACGGACGCCTTAACGTCCCCTCCGAAGGGACAGGGTATTGTCACAGTTCACTTGCCAATGTTCAACTAAACTACGGGGAGAGCGAATCAATTTTAAAATGACAGGAGAGGAATTTTTTTAGGATACAAATTTCTCTCAATTTCATGATCGGTCGTAGACCAAAGGCTACCGAGGACGTTTCGAAGGTTTATTGAACAAACAAGTTAGTGGAGTAGATAACCGTAAGCATAGTGCACTTCTGGACAAAAGCATGAAAGTTGGCACAGAAATTCCTTGGGGCACAAGCAAACTTACGAAGGGGTGCCACAAAAATCGGAACTCATTAAGGACGTCATATGCCCGCCACCGTTTGCATATTGCTTAATTATGTCCCAAAAGGAATTCCGCAGAAACCCTATTCTGGGTGGTATAAAATTTAAAAGCCTGGTTGAATAAATATTGTCTTAAAGAACTTTTGTAGGTGTATCTTAGCCTTTAGGGTCATTATAGGCATTAAATTCATTGGAGGTCATTTTATATTAAATGTTACCAAATTTGGGCTATCCAAATGCCACCACATGGCGTTCATACAATAAAGGGCAGTTACGGAATTATGTCAAACAAATTTTGATTGTAAAAATAAAAATCATCCCAAATAACTGATTTTGTTCATATCAAATGTAAATACTAGGTGTTCATGAACAACAGGCTATCAATTTCACAATATTAGATTTGTTGGTATTACAAAAGTGACATGCTGTTGCCGGACATCCCAAAATGGCATTATCAAGCACATTGGACTACTTTGTATGTTATTTAAAAACAGAGATTGCAAATTTGAAGTTGGTAATAACTTCTTTGATTTTGTCTTTTAAGATCTGTGTTCATTATTAGAAATTATGACATTCGTCGTTGAGGATGTACAAATTGAAACATTTCTGCAACGTACGTCCACAACGGTTATCATGGGGAAATTTAACCCTAAAGATGACAGCTTGATTTTTATCTTGTTTTTTTTTTTTTTTTAATTTTTTAGGTTTTTTCTTTTTTTAAAAAATTAATAAAAGTTTGCCAAAAGGGGACTGTACCTAAAAATGAGTAAATCAAAAAGTACACTTTGGTGTGACGTCGCAAGGGGGGGGGTTTTTTTTTTTTTTGGGTTTTAGGACTGTCATGAAAACCAAGAATGTGATTGAATTAAAAGTTTCAAGGTCTAATTCTTGTCGAGCTACTTCAATCAATTGCCAAAATTCAAAAACCTGAATAATTAGAGTCTGCGGTCCCGAAGGTCACTGGATACCTGTTCCATGACAAGCACACAAAGTCAGAAACAAAAAAATCGTGGCGAGTGGGGGGGGGCGAGCGCCTTGCAGTTCACTAAGCAATAGAGTAATTTCTGCAGCCACTTCAGAAGTTCTCTACTTACCTTGGTTATTTCAGGTGGCAAGGTCTACAATAGCTTCAGGAGTTTGAACATCCTGAGTAGTAGCTAGCTTCCAACCAGACCTCTAAGAGCTGGAGGTTTTTGATGGGCAGGCGGAGAAAGTTATTAGAGCCCTCTGATATTTTCAGGAAACAATTTTATGCATGGGAATTGAAATCCATATGGTTCTTGGCAAAGAAACAGGGTGGTAGTGCTTCCAAGCACTCGATGTGTATAGCACGAAAGTCTTGTGATAGCCGAGTGCACATCACTATCACATCAAGAAAAATATATGAAATCAAGGAAATTAATATCACAGTATTGGAAGGTTAGGCTCTTTGTCATCATTGTTCAAGAGTGCCTTTATGCACTGAGTCTGTAACATTACGGTTATTACCATTCCTCAAAAGCCCAACTCCTCTCGTCTTTTCAAGATTTCGAATGACAATGAAGGCGGTAGCACTACAACGGTCGGTGGTGAAATAATTGAAAACTGCCCTGCCAAGGTTACACTCATTTACAGTCTCAAAATCTAGAAAAAGGATCCCTCAAAAGCAGTTGTGAGCTGCAAAGCCTTCCGTTCAAGCTTTGCCCAAAGTGCTGAGACTTGATGGTTTGCGACAGAGTCCTTGTCATGTGCCAGCTTTCAGAATTGAATTAGAAGTTTTCAAACACGGCAATTACCTGTTTTAGTTTACAAGACTGTGGTCCCAACCCAAGATCCACCAAGAATGTTGCCAATCATTTCCAAAGCACAGAGCCATGTCTATGTGGAGGCCAAGCAGTGTGTTCTTACTGCTGTGACAGTCACCAGGAAAACTCTCATAATCTGCTCTGTCATTGTTATTTTGTTCAGTTTGTCTTTTCTTTAAGAGATTTCATTAATATGTGCAGGAGTTAATTGGGACGTGATTTTCTACAGTTTTGGAATAGGGAAAAGGAAATGCTGTGCTTCAAGTATTATCTGTTTTAATGGCGCGGTCTTCTGTGAAACTAGTTTGTTGGGTACTCTGTAGCCAGTTTCGATAAAGTGTCAGATCAAATGGTATTTGTGCTCAATTGTTACAAGATCCCTTCCAGAAAATCCTACCCAATATATATGGGTATCTTGTAGAACTGACACCATCCTCATTTTTATCCAACGGTATGTGTCATTAATGCAAATTTCTAGATAAATTGGAACACACAGTAATACAAGCCTTATTGGACAGGAACGTCCAGTGGATTGACTGTTCTTCTGTTTGACCTTTTGTGTACGTCTTTTTGTATTATTACTATTATTTTATTTGTTTTAATTGATAAATTATATATATTTCCTTAATTTGATGAATTACCTTACCCTAAAACTCCATCTGTTATCAATACGTTTTGATCTTGGAACTCAAAGCTATTAACAAACTTTTTAAATGTATTCACTTAAAAAAATATTTATTTTAATATTATTATTCAGTTTTAAATTGTTTTTATGTTATTTCATTATTGTTGTTGTGGTTGTGGTTGAAGGAAACAAATTTAAGATGGATGCCATGCGCCATTTCCACATGATTTGAAGAAATTTTAAAGCATTTCCCAAGCTCCTGTCCCCACTGGACCGGACTTGATGGAAAATCGGCAACCATCAACCTGGGACAAACATTAACCACCTATTGACATATTGTTCTAAATCTCAATGCAAGCAATAATCATGCTTTAATACGTAGTATTAACCTTCCACTAAACAAAGCTGTTTTTTTAACAAGCGTACCAACAAACGCAATATATTAAACATTCGGGGAGTTATAGTTTTAGTGTTAATACTGCACAATGGACTAATAATACTAAATAACCAAAAAGACCTCTGGGGGATGGAATATGTAGGAGAGGGGTCAAGTTTGTACAGGGGTAAAAATTGTAAATTGTTAGAAATTAATAAGGTATAGTTCGACAGTATCTGTGATCTATCGTTTTATTACAATAGGCACAAACAGTTCAAGGTCATGCCGGTTAAAAGTGTCCCAATGTGCCTCCCAAAACTGGTTTGAAATTTGTCATGGGTAACACTAGAGACTAAAATTGTATTATGATTATAGTTTGACACGTTCATATAAATTAGGGAGTTATAGTTAGTGGACCTCCAAGCCCCAGTAACATTTGCTTCTATTATGCAACCAAATATTCATATATGGTGCACCAGTATATTTTGGGCTCTATGCAGTAGACCACTAATATTTATAAACAAATGGGTAAATCTAAAATTTACCCCATTGTTTGACCTGGACCGTCGTAATTCTGAAAGGCGATGAACATTTACTTTTCGGCTCATTTCGACCATTGCCCATTTCAATATTTGACTGTGATAAACGTTGCCCCATACATATTCTATACTTTGATTTTGGTAAACTTTGATAGTTGTTTAAAGGTTTTACCAATACAATTCTGGAGACATTAGATATTGCATAGTATTAGTCATTATGTTTCTTAATTTGACTGGCATATCAATAACCTGAAAATAAGTCAAGTGAATATTACTTGTATAATTTAAAAGGAACTTTAACATGAACCCTCAAGTTACGATTAGGGTGCAATAATAATATACCAAGGGGCGTTTTGTGTGCTTCTCACATGCAATTTTATCAACATAACCCATAGGAGTGACCAATGGGATATCACATTTTGATTTTTACACTTTGACACCAATTCCTTAACTTACGGTTATCAGCCACCAATAATGGGCCAATGGTATGATGACCGGGGGGGCCTTTAATGACCCCAAACTGACCCCTGCTGGCCAAATATTCCAATTATTAGATTCATTTAGGCACTCTACTGTCTCAAGCTTTAATTGATACCAAACTTGATATGTATTAATGAGTAATATTTTAACATTACTACGAAAATATGTATAAAAAAACGGCGTGTCCTATGACGTCATTATGTGGTCGAATTTTGGGCACCCCTTCGAAATTGCGTACATAGCCCAAGGAAGGTTTGTGCCAAAGTTTCAGCTTTGTTCCAGAAGTGCACGATCTTGGTGAAAATAGGACTTATCTAATTCAATAAACAAAAAACCGCAAACCTGTTGTGAACTTGCCGACCTAATATTGCAACATGCCCATAGAAACCATGCTGTGACATTTCTGTCGTGCATGCAGAAAGTACTAACTCATCATTTATTACATAAAAACGGAGCATTCGGCTAATCACTTCAAGTGTGATCTATACATTGGTATAAGCTTCCAAATTTTCCAAAAAAAACCGGGGTTTTCGACAAAAAAAATGGGGGCGACTTTTCTGGAAATCAATGTTCTTGAATCAAGAGTCTTTCACAGAGTAACAATTTAGGCTGAGTGGCAGGGGGGGGGGCTCTATAGACCCTAAAAGTGTTTTCGCACTGGCCGCTTTCCGCGTGGGATTGGGATTTTTTGTGAATTTTGTTTGTATTGTCCGACTTTAAAGCGCCTTCTTTGTCATACCAAAAAAAGAAAAGTTAAAACGGCAACAGCTGTTAATGAGTAATTAGTGGCGTCCCATGGACCCCCCGGACACTAACGGAAGTCTTCAGAGAATATTTTTTATTCTTTGGACATTTCCTTAGAACACCTGAGAGTTTCTAGCAATAAAGAATACTAAAAAATACATTCCGTTATACTTTGTATCTCAAACATAGAACCAATTCATACTATGAAGTTGGGTATCATTTTGAACACTATGTCCTTTACAACCTCAAGCAACAAGGAATTTACACATTATAGTTTTAGTATCCTGAAACGATTATTCATAGTCTCCTCATCGAGATGTCGATGGATCTCATGGTTATTTGCAAAATATTTCATCAGTTCGTTTGATAGGGTTATGAAAATACAAATACGTATCTTCATAATATAGTCTCTGGTTATTCCAAAAGTTTTATATCCAAGGGTCGTAGTCCGAAATTAGAATGAGGAAATAGGTCCGAAGGGGCGTTAGTCCGAAAGTTCGGACAAACGCCCCTTCGGAACAATAATCTTTATTTTTTGGACAAACGACCTTCGGATAAAAAGTTCTTCGGAACATAACTCCTTGGAACAAAAACCCTTTTAAAATGCGTTTCGACAAAGCCCCCTCGGAGGTAAAAATCTGCGGAGAAAAGGAAACAATTACGTATTTTTCGGTCAATGCCCCTTCGACACAAAATGCCCACCCTTGCCTTACCACGACACCCCTCTCTCCTCAACACCACTCCCAACCCCAACCCTCCCCCATCTTCCCCCCTTCCCCATCCTTATTTTCGATACACTTTCCACTTTTATTTCTAAAACAATCCCCTTTTACTATACATCCATATTCACGTCCTCCCCTTACCCCCCTCGTACCTCCACGCGCCGCATCTTTCTTGTTTAACTCCTAGCTTGATTCTCAACCCCACCCAACCCCGCACACTTTCCTGTTATCATGCTCCCTTTTTCACCGCACAATCCAACTCCCATATACCCCCTACAAGTCCTCCTTCTTTTTCCCATTTTTTCTCTGCTCTTCTTTTTCGTAACTTTCGTTTCTCCCACCTTCGTTCCCCCCCCTGGCAGTCCTCCGTCGTTCCGTTTTTCGTCCGTTCTAACCCCTTTCACCCCCTACTGACCTAGATCACCACTCAAAATCAACGGTTATAGCTGTCTACTTCCATATGCCCCTGACCCCCCCCATCGTCGTATTCCTACCTCAGCTAGGTCCTCCCTGACCGCCCACCTCCATTCCACCACACTACGTCCGATTCTCGCACTTTCGACCTCCCCCACCCACCCCCACCTTACCACCCCACTACCCGCATCATAACCCTTTTACAATGTCTTGCAAATTCTCCCCCCTGCCTAATGCCAAGCCCCACAATTCTCCTTTATCTGCTACCCCCTGCACTCCCCTGAATGCCCCCTGCTCCCCTTTCGTGGCGTTCTTACCGCCCTGTTTCTTTTGTCTCTGGTTCCTGTTGGTTCACATAATAGAACAGAAAGGGAACGAGAAAGGGCAGGGAAGGAAGGGGGGGAAATATAGTGTTAGAAGGAGGGAAGGAAAAGGGAGAGAAGGGGGATATGAGGACACCTAACTTTCGCCGCCTCACCCTCACTCCCCCGCTCACCCCTCCTGCCCCCCATTCGGCCCCTCCTCAAGCCCATTCACCATAACTCCTCATACTTCCCCTCCCCCTCCTCCCTTTCCCACAGCCACGCTCAATCCCTACCACCTTTCATATATCTCTTTGTCACTCTCTTACCTCCCCCACGCCCCCCCTTTCTTCGCCTCCATAGCGTTCGCGCCCGCTCCTTTTTCCACGCCAATGTCCATTAGTTCACATCCCGCTTTTATCTCCGATTTTCCATTTCTCGCTCATCCTCTCTTTGTCCCTTACTGTCCCTCCCCCTGCCTTCACCGCCAACAGGTCCTGTACCCGCTTTTCGAACTCCCCAATCGCATCCCCAATCCCCCCACTCGTCTCTTCATCTCATCCTCCACATCCATCACTCGCCGTTGCCCCCTCAATTTTCACTTTTATTTACTTCCCTCCCAACCCATTTCAGTACCACTCATCCCAACCTCCTACCACCCCACCATCACTAAATCCTCCATCCCTCAACTCCTTTTTCTGCCCGCTTTTTACTCCCCAACTATACATTTCCACCCCCAGTCCCTCCCCACTACCTCCTCGCATCTTACTTACCCCTCACATTCCCCACCCCCCATTATCTATTCCCCGAATCCCGGTCTCCCCTCCAGCCAGCCGAGCGAGGCCCTTTCCCCTCTCCTGTCGCCTACGCTTCCTTATCCCCTCCAACCTCCCATATCTCTCTCCCTCTTCACGTCCTCCGTTCCATTGCCCCACTCTCCACTCAGTGTACTTCTCCCCGACTCTAAACCCTTGCATCTTGACCCTCCTCATCGCCCCCGTTCTTACGGGCTCCTCCCCCTTCGTGCCTCCACATCCATCCTTCCATTCCCCCCTTTCCGCCTCACCATCCCCCCTACGCTGCTGCTGTCAACAAAAAACAACCCACTCAGTTTCCTAACTCCTCTATTCCCGCCACAGTCACTACTACCCGCCTCTGCATCCCTTCTCTTTTCCTTTCTGCCTGTCCCTCCCCTACAGCCTATAACCTTACATCTACTCACACACTTCTACTTCTACCCGTACCGCTGTTCCCCCACTCCGTTGCCCTTCGGACAAATTGCCCTTCGAAGAAACGACCATTCGGAGACAGAAACGACCCTTCGGATTAAAAAACCGTTCTGGTTTATATATATTACTTCGGATACAAATGCCCTTCGGACCAAACCATTTGGATCAAAAATCCTTCGGACTATAGTCCTGCACCCGAAAAATACACACAGCATAAGCAACTATTGTTTAAATATAGAAACATAAGTTTACTTTTAAAGACTTAACTTTTTGCAGTATATGTTGTGATTGATTTTTAGGGAGGTTGTGATTACTTTCGAAGCTAAATGGATTGCAAGACTGCATATGTAACGGTCTACAAAAAATCATCCTGCCATCAACTACATTGTGGACAAATGTTTTTTTTTTAGCTTTTTTTTTAAACGACCCGGATTTTTTTTTGAGCTAGCCGTTTTCACCTACACAACCAATATGAGTAGTTGAGGAAACTGTTCAACTTCATTTCAATACATCACCGCAATTTTATTGGCCTATAAAAAGTGTAAAAATTTATCATGTTTATGGGGCCTCACGATCTGATAAAGGGGGAAAGTTAATCATAATTCATGACATACTTTCATATTTTTTTAGTAAACATCAGCTATGATTTATTTGGCGGTGTATCGTGAATTGCAAGCCGCTGTGTCGGACTGGACTATTCAATCACTGAAAGAGTGTACTATTATGAGCATTATCTGGAGATATTTGATATTAAAGCAATATTCGCACATTTTTTTGCAAGGGCGCCCCAATTTTTCAAAAGTTTGGAGTTTTTACAGGTTTGCATTGGTAACACTGGATAAGTTAAACTATACCTGTGATGGTTAAGCTCGAAATGTCTATGTGTAAAACGAAGGAATTTGTGCCGGAATAATTATTTCGGGGATCCCCGATAAATTATTCAAACGCCTGCTGGAAAACGCCTTCCAATGTGAAATGCGCCATGTAAGTGTCTACGCTCATCCATAGTTGTTTTATAGTTCGGGCAAGTCAAAGTAGATGTTATTTTATCGAGGTGGCACTATTTCATCATGGAGGACATAAACGTAGCATGTCCAGCTCCTGCCGTTAATCCAATCTGGGAATCCCAATTCTAATTACAAAATCGCTTATTTGGGATTGATAAATATGCAGTTTTAAGTAGTTCGTCGCAGGTATAGTTTCCTAGACAATTACCAACGTTAACTGTGCAAAATATCAAATTTTGAAAATTGGGGGCGCTCTTCAAAAAATGTGCCAATATTGCTTTTAAATGAAATCTCGTCAAATTCAAAATGTTATTTCAACACACAAACCTAAACCCCATCAATTATTTTTCTTTTATACCGTCTTAATACCTGTATGACAAGTGAAACACTTACAAATTTCAAATTGTGTGTATTAATTTGCATTGGTTCTATCAAATTGCATGAAAAAATGTGTGTTTCAAAAGCGATCAAGCGTTACGAAGACATGGCCCTTTGCGGCTGTCAACTTCATTTTCATGTTGGTCTCGCCCCCCTGGCGCTTTACCATTCATATACGATTGAAAAGAACGGACCAGGCTAGATGCGCTCGTCGGGCATTACCCAACTTTTTATCGACGGTTCGAGAATATGAACGGGTGGGGGTTTGGGAGGGAGTTTTAGCAAGACACATTTCAATAACGCAATACCATTAACACTTAACTGTCAGAAGGGGAGGGGGTTCTAGGTACCCAACTTTAGTTTTCAGCCGGCGATTTTTAACGCTACAATATATTTGGTTTATATTTTGTATTTGTCTAACTTTTAGTGCGCTTGCAATTGGTGCAAAAAATAATTCAAATCCATCGCCTCGTTTTGCGTTATAAGGTACGTCGTTTTTGCGTTAATTAGTCCCTAGGCGCCCCCCCTTATGCACTAACGGAAGTACCCATGGCAAAAATGAACAATCTTATTAGAGTTTACTGTGATTCTGATTTCATAATGCAAAAACCCTCGTGACATAAACAAAGTAAAGAAGTAATTAAAAAACTCTTGCAAGTATAGTAGGCCATTGGAGCCTTATATTTTATATACATAATTGTAGCGATGACTGTAGGAACCTATGGAAATTATACAAGTACCCCTAAAAAATATAAAATGGAATGAAACCTGTTAGTGTGATGGCCTTATATGGTAAATATAGTTAATTCTTCACCAATAAAACAATCAGAACAAGCTAGGCGGAAGCACTGCCGTTAGAAAATGCAGAAAACAAATAGTGTCTTTTTCGCATGAGTTTTTGACGCGAAATCGAAATTAAAATCACAGTGTATCCCCTAATTGTTTATGAAACAATTTCTTGAGTTTTATTTCTTTATTGTTGATGTCTTGAAGCCTTCTAACATGTGGTGGATTTCATCTAAACAATCCTTTGGAAAGGGTATATTAGGGGGGCCTAGAAACAACCCCCCCCCCCCCCCAACCCCCCCCCCCCCCCCCCCCCCCCCCGTTTTAGGCACTAACGGAAGTGCAAACCCTTTTATGCAGTTAAGTGTTAAGAGTCCTCATATCATGCCCCCACGAATGAATTGGGGATATGTGACGTAACGTAAGAAGAGGAGTGGACAACGTATGAGCCTTGAGGAACGCCACAGGATACAGGTAGGAAGACCAGAGGAGTGGAGTTACAAATAGTACATTGCTTTTATCTTGAAGAAAGAAGAGCCAAGGAAGTGTTACGGATAACATAGGATGAAGCGTAGAGAGAAGGAAATGATGGGATATGGTTATCGAAGCCTGCGTGGGTCTATAGAATATGCAGTAGTGTGATTTTTTAGGAGAGAGCGGATAAAATCTTATCATAGATATCAAAAAACATGTTTTTGACATTTTGCATATCGTTTGATGCCGAGTGTGCTGGTTTTTAACATAGTTTATAATGCACAGTTTATATTTTTTTTATCAATATGGAACTTTGACGTTTATTATACTTAAACGTTAAATCTGAGAGTCCAAGCGACTCTCAGATTTAAACCTTGTAAGTGGTATCGACGGACTAAACCAAACTATATCACAGTCCTATGGGACTCTTCATTGTAAACAAGGAGTCCTAGGACAATGAAAAAATACAACTTACCACTCATATATAAACCGTTCGGCCCGACGGACTTTTAGTTTTAAACCTTAGTGTACAACGACTCTCATATTTAAACCTTAGTGTTCGCGGATAAAAACAGTTTACAAAAGCACTAGAATATTAAAGGTCCAGGCCCGCATCGCTAAAGCTCGTCCCAGAGGTTCAGTATTTACGGAAGTGCCAAAAATTTTGGTATCAGAAGACGCGTACTATTTTTATCATTTACCCTGTGCAAATCTTAGGGGTAAAGGATTGTTTGGTTCGAAGTTATGAGTGAAAATGTACCCTTTTTGGTCGACCAATATTAATTTTTACACAGTAATCTATGGCGGCTTACAGATCAGTTTTTTTTAGCTCTTACATCAACACGGATTAAAATATCGGCGCCGAATAAATTTGCAAGTTGGATTTGGGGTGAAGACCAATCTATCAAGATGACATGTCACGATATTTAAATCGGGCCATCTACTTTACTTAGTCAAAAAAGTGTCGTATTTGACTAATAAAGATGTAAAGGTGCTGGTTCCGATTTAAGTCTATTGTGTCTCTACTTGATATGGGTGCCTGGCACTTGTACATACTCAACATCACAGTACCGTGGCGAAACAGAACTTGCGGTTTGTTTTGATGGTAGAAGCAATAATGCATAGTGCAAACGCCCTATTCAATATTGGCTAATATCGGTGGTTAACCACAAAACGGCAGTTTTTTTTTTTTTAAATCTTGGGAATGAAAATGGAGTATTGAACGACTCAAATGTCAGGACGACAATGAGGAAAAATACGGGCCTTTCATCTGGTATCAAAATAGTACACTGGGGTAAATCAGGGGGTCCCCAAAGACGATAGGAACACGCCCCTTTAATCATGAGTCTATCATGCACATGTTTTATAATCCACAAAATAGTGCCTAAGATGTTAAAGATTTTCGGAGTAAATTTCATAATTGCAAGAATATATAATTTGCTATAAAAACAAAAAAACTTTTTAATTACAAAATTCGTTAAACGGACTTATATTAGTGAGCAAATGACCAAGTTGTACTTAAACGCTCGCCATTTTTGTGCTTGACTAACTAATTCTAGTCATTTGGTGAGTCTAAAGTCGTCTTTAATTAGTCAATTAATTTGTCATTGACAAATTAAAATTCCTCAGTCATTAATTTGTCATTTTAAAGTGTAAATTTAGAGGTAATGAAAATATTTTGTAATCATGAAAACTAATTTAAAATATGGGAAGGTTATCTTCCAGCATAGCAAACATGTTTTCCAGCATTGGAGTACATTATTATGAATGACAAAACAACTGATTTGCATGACTAATTCTTCATTAGTCAAATAAGACACTTTTTTGACTAATTAATATACTCAATGAGCTCTACGGGAAGCTCCATTTAAAACGAGGAGTCCTAGAACAATGAAACATAGAACTTGGTATCCGCCGGTCTCTCAGATTTAAACCGTTAATTGTCCGACAGACTATCAGATATAAACAAAACTAGGCTCTACTTATAACACACAGTCCTATTGGGAACACTCCATTTTTAGAATTGTACCCGTCGGACTCTCAGACATCAGGCCTAAATAGGCTCTTGGCCTAAACCTTAGTGTCTGACGGACAAACACAACTTCTAACACACATTCCTATGAGCCGCTTCATTTTAAAACAAGGATTCCTAGGACAATTAAACATGGAACTTAGTATTTAAACCTTTGTGCCCAATGGACAAAAACACCTTATAAAACAGTCCTATGGCACGCTCCATTTTAAAACAGGGAGTCCTAGGACAATGAAACATAGAATATCCGTCAGACTCCCAGATTTAAACTTATAGTGTCCGACGGACACTAAAACCACCGGACGCTCTGATTCATGACACTGGCCTGAAGTTCTGACCAATCAGATCAGTGTGGGAAACTTGTTTTTTTAAATACATGTTCAACACTACTGCGAGCGTCCTAGCTAACATTCACGAAAGTACAGGAAAGATTTTGGCTGTTCCCAGTATTGGAATTCATACACTTTTTTGCCAAGGAATAAGGTCATTTGATTGTGTCAAATTTCACCCAAAAACACATGCATAGAATAACATTCAGCAAAGAGCAGTTCCGTAATTATGTCAAACAAATTATAAAAAATTATAAAGTCATCCAAATAACTTTTTGTTTCATATCAAAGGTAAACAGTATGTAGTTTAGCTTAGTTTCTTGAACAAATATGCCTATTCAATTTTACGAATAATTAGATTTTGTTAGATGTGACCAAAAGTAAAAATTAATTCTGCTGACGTACATTCCTTGTACAAACGCCCCAGTACTACTTCTTGATGTTGTTTACAACAGAATTTGCAAGTTTGAAAGTTGGTACTGTCTTTTAATTAACGTAGATTCCGTTTTTTATTACTTATTTCCAAAAATATACGCTTTCGAAAATCACGAAGGAAAGTTATTTTATTCTTTATTGGACCCAACAAGATACTTGTGTTCCACCTTATAACATTTTCTTTTGGATTTTTATTCAATTTACACTGATTTTAATGGCAAACGACAACAAACTGGTTCCAGGTGAATATTGACTTTTATGACTCTGAAACTTTGATGGCAGAACCATTCATGGATTAGGGGCGCTTCAAAAGCATGTGCATACGAAAAATTATTGATTCGTGGACCTTGCTTTCATTTCAGGTGTTTGCGCGTGTATTAATGCATGGGCATATAAATACATGTTGAAATACTGATACTTTTAATAGAGGTCCTGACTGTTTAACATAATCATAGAGCTCTCCTGTAATGCCGTCCATTCAAGTTAATGTTTTGTGTAACCTTGGATATCATTCTCGTTTGTATTGCAAACATTCAGAGCAAAACAACGGTTGGATATGAGCCTCGGTTCCCGGGGGGGGGGGCACATTGTATTCAAAGGTGGATTGATGCGTGAACATGGACTTTCAAAATGCACCCTAAACACGTAGTTCACGACTAAAAGACAAGCTAAAACCTACCTAAACACGTCTTTTGATCTGTTATGATACCCTCAACAGGACGCAGTGCATTGACTCGTAAACTACCCTTATTACTCTTGCTCTTGCTTTACTTTCGAGTCTGATTAGAATATTTTGATGATTTTGATGCCTGCTTAATGAGATATAACATGAAAATGTCAGGGTAAGAAAAAAACATACCCTTTTTTCAATATTTTGCTGTTTATGATACCCTAAACGATGTACGCGGGTACATCGACGTGGAAAAAAGAGACACTTTTTACGCGTTTCTTGTTCACACATCAATCCACCTTTGATACAAGTGCCCCCCCCCCCCGGGCCTGTTGAACAAAGGTGGCATTATTTATTTCATAACAGTGGCGGACAATATTGATCGGATTCAATATCCTCCTCCCACAATTTTAACTATACCAAAAAGTGGAGTTAAATGGAACCTTACCACAAAACGTACATACTAATGGTACAAAACTGTATTCGTCATTTTCAAAACGAAATACGAAATACCCAGATATCAAGATTAGTTTTCCGCTCCTTTTGTCATGTAAAAACACGTCTACGTCCAAAGCTAACTAACAAACTTTCTTTTCGTGATTTATTTTGAACGTGCGTATTTTGTTAAATAATTAATAAAATCCAGAATCTAGTTAATTGAACAGAAGAGTAGTAAATCATTTGATTGAAACTTTTGCCCTTTTAAGCATCTGTGTTCATTAAGAATTTTGTATATTTTGTTGTTGATGATGTACAAATTTAAATATTTCTGCAACGTACATCACAATGGTGCTCATTGGGAAATTTTAACCAAAGATTTTTACCGTATGGGTTTCTTCAGCTTAAGTTAATTGCTCTGAAGTGTACAGATCTGTAAAGGAAACTAATAGGTTGTTTGCAAAAGGGACTGTTACTAAACACATGTATCTAAAACGTACACTTTTGTAAGTACGTCCAAAAGTGAGGGTTTGTTTGACTTGTCATGCAAACCATGAACATGAATGCAAGCTAAAATACCAAACCGATTCGCTTTCACCCGACCTTTGGTTTCCCTCCTCCCTTCACCCTTTACCAGTACCTTCTCCTTTCTTACCTCTAACTCCCCTTCCCCTTTGCACGCTTCTACTTTCGCCTCCCAAACCTACGTTCCTCTTACCCTCTCGAACCTTTTCGTCCCCTGTCCAACCCTCTCCCCTTTTTATTCACTCATTCCTCTCCACCCTCCATCCCCTCATCTTCCCTCCCTCTCTATTCCCCCCTCAGCTCACCTCCTCATTCGCTTTCCCTCCGCCCAGTCCCTAATACCCGCCTCTTCTTCGGTTATCTTTTCCTTCCTCTTTTATTTTTTTCCCGCTTCCTATGACTCGTCTCCCCCCCCCCCCCCCCCCCCCCCCCCCCGCCTCCCCCCCCCCCACCCCCCCCCCCCCTCCCCCCCCATTACTGCACACAATCCCGCCTCGTCGGGTCCATGCCTTAGCCAACTATTTTTTCTTCCCCTCTCTCTTGCCTCGTTTCTTTTCGTTCTCCTCCATATTCTGTCCCGCCCGTTCTTCCCTTCGCTGTGTAATTGAATTTAAATTCCAGGTATTATACGTTTCAAAAGCCGAATAATTTAGAGGTTCTGGGTCCTCAAAAATTTGGAATGTATGTCCGCAACAACGGCCAGTGTCCTACAATGATCTGGTTTCTTCCAGGCGCGTAACCGCCCCCCCCAATTAAAAAAAAACCCGAAAAACCTAAAAAGAGCTAAAAAGGCCTAAAAAATTAGGGCTTTTTATGCTTTTTTTGGCCCAAAAAAGGTTAAAAATTTGGTAAAAGTTTCACTTTGGCAAAAATGCGAGGGGAGGGCGAATTGGGGAAAAGTTCCCCTTTTAAAAAATTCGCCCCCTAAAAATCCTGGCTACAGGCGTGGTTTCGTCGATCATCAACTTAAAACATTACTCCTGATCCTTATTTAAGATTCCTCTTATGTTCCCTTTATGCACTGAAATTCCGTAACTTTACATAGAGTCCATATAGTTATCACTATGAGTTAAAAAAATCTCATTCCCTTGGCACAGTTCAGTACCTTCCATTCACCCAATTTATTTGAAAATACACCCCCTGTTTTTGGGTATGATATATGATCCCAGATCACACAAGGTCAGTTCATGTCAATGTATGTATTAGTACAATCCACTGTGTCCTTGGTGGATGGGCATATATTAACGCAATATACCATAATAATAGTCCTCAATATCACGCCCCCCCCCACCCAACGATTGAGTGACATTGACGCCCCTGCATTAGTGAGATATCTCCATCAGAATGCGCTTGATTGATTTAGCCAAGAGTGGATCAAATTGAGGTTCCCCCGGTTTTCGCGCATCAAACTGTCATATGGCTAAAGATCGCAATGCTAAGAGTCTTGTGAGTTCAGTCCAAAATTTGGGGGGAAAACGCAACTGTCGATAATTGTCTTTTTCGATCGAGTGATTAAAAATTTTTATTGAAAAAACGATGTTTATAACTTTGAAACAGATTTATCACTGAAAACCAACCATGTTTTTCGAACTGAGTTTTTGTCAAAAAAAAAATTTTTCTAACCATCAATAAATATGAAGATTAAAGGTATGGTGTATAACAGTTGTGTGAGATCATTATGCTGTATGGGATTGAGACATGATGTCTGAGCGACAATGAGATGGGGATTATGAGGAGGACAAGAGAGCAATGATGAGAGCGATTTGTGGTGTGAAGTTGATGGATGATGAAGACTGTGCGGACTTGATGCAGATTGTTGGGTTTGGGGAAGAAGGGTGGACCGGTGGCCGAAGTCGAAAGTGTATAGTTGGGTATGGGCACACGCTGAGGAAGGATGACGGGCATGTTTTAAGAAGGGTTTTTTGATTTGAGTGGGAGTTTGAGGAGGGAGCGTCCAAAGAAGACATGGAAGAAGAGTATGCGGTGAGAGTAGGAGTAGTTAGTTGGGTTGAGGCAGAGGACCCGATGCATTTAATCGGTTAGTTGAAGTATGGAGTAAGGGTCGGTTATCTGATAGTGGGGGGTGAATCCGTCTTTCAATAATCAGATGCAAGTCCGTCTTAAAAAAAAAAAATCGGTTTTTTACGATTTTAACAAACCGAGTTTTACGAATATTTATTTATCGCCCGATAAACTGAGTTTATCGAAATTCAACAAACCGAAAAAACAAAGTTTTTTTTATCATTTGATGAACATAGTTTTCGCTCAAAAACATTGTTCTTCGCTCGATAAACATTGTTTTTCGCTCGATAACATTGCTTTTCGTCTCCATGGTTCACGATAGGTTTTAGCACCGTAAACATTGTTTTTCGAAACAATAATGTGACATCTCCCTTGCCATACTCGCGACCCCCGACATATACATGAACACCTAGTATTTCCTATCGCCTTACAAAATACTAAAATTGCAATACAATTGAATTTACTATTTTTTCCCCTATGTTTCACTGCAGTGGAAAAAGTTGCTCTAAAGCAGGGGAAGGACGCCTGATGTTTCGATACTAGAGTTGGGATTTTGGGGTTGCCGAAGCTCCTGTGGAGCCCTATGGAACAAAATCCCTAAATCGGCATTAATATGGCCGATTGATTTCTCCAATACCGCTTGATGAATTTCCTTCACTTTTTACCATACGGCAAGAAGACATCACTTAAAGAATGGCGTTCTGCGAACTTTTAGTCGTAGAAGAAATTTGGAGAAACTGGCATTTGAAAATTCAATTTTTCGCGCCATTTCAAAATCCCTAGACTGCGATAACGTTCTTTTTTCAATTTTGTCTCATCTCATGTATTTGGGATCCTACCACGCCTACTGACTCCACGAGGTCCGAGCACTAAGACACAAACGCATATGGAAGCTCAATTGTGTCACTTTCGCCTTAATCCCTGAACGATATGTTATCCCCAAATAACGATAATAAGGATAACGGTTCGTTAACTCAAGATAACAAGCTGAACTCCAAATAACGGGTCTTACTTGGGTTAACAAGCTGAACCCCAAATATCGATCGTTATCTGGGGTTAACAAAGCCTTATCTAGGGATAACAAATCTGAACCCTTAAATAAACGTCTTATCTTGGGTTAACAAAATCGAACCCCAAATAACAATCTTTATCTTGAGTTACAAAGCTTATTCTGAGATAGCAAAGTGAACCCTTAATAATGGTGTTATCTTGGGTTAACAAAGATTGAAACCCAAATAACGATGCGTTAACTCAAGATAACAAAGCTGAACCCCAAATAACGATCCGTTAATTAAGATAACAAAGCTGAACCCTAAATAACAGGCGCAGCTTATTTGGGTAACCAAAAGCTGAACCCCAAATAACGACGTTATCTGGGGTTGGTTAACAAAGTTTTATTATCTAGGAATTTCAACAAAATCTGAACCCTTAATAACGGTTCGTTATTTGGGTTAACCAAAGCTGAACCCCAAACTAACGATCCGTTAACTCAAGATTACAAAGCTGAACCCCTTAATAACGTCCCGTGTAATCAAGATAACAAATCGAACCCCAATATAACAGGCTTATCTTGGGTTAACAAAGCTGAACCCCAAATAACGATCGGTATCTGGGGTTAACAAAGCTATCTAGGAATAACAAATCTTGAACAATAAATAACGGTCGTAATTCTTGGGTTAACAATATGGAACCCCAAATAACGGTCCTTATCTTGAGTTAACAAAAGCTTATCTTGAGCGGAGATGCAAAGCTGAAAACCTAAATAACGAGTCGTGATCTTAGGTAACAAAGCGGAACACCAAATAAAAACGATCCGTTAACTCAAGATAACAAGCTGAACCCCAAATAACGATCCGGTTTTTAACTCAAGATGCACAAAGCTTTGTGAACCCCAAATAACGATCCGTTTTAACTTAAGATAACAAGCTGAACCCCAAATAACATGCCTTATCTTGGGTTAACAAAGCTGTAACCCCAAATAACGGGATCGTTATCTGGGGGGGTTAACAAAGCTTATCTAGGAATAACAAATCTGAACCATAAATAACGTCGTTCTCTTGGGTTAACACAGCTGAACCCCAATTACGATCTGTTACCTCAAGATAACAAATCTGAACCCCAATAAACGATCCGTAAGTAAAAGATAATTGACGTAGCTGATGCATTATGTTAGATAATTGCGTGTGAGTACGTGTTTGTCCGCTCGAGACCCAAAGTGGACAAACTCGTAGCTCCCGCAATTATCTACATCGTCTCTTCAAAAATACTGGCCAACACCCCAACAAGGGAGTCAAACGATCAGGATGTGCGCGAATGATAGTTGGTGTATCTTGCTGTGTGTTCCGGGTAGTTGTTGATTGCTTGCTTGAATTGTAGTGGTTCCATATAGTTTGCTATTTGTCAGAGCGCATTCCATCTTTTAATTGTTTTAATAGAATGAATTTTATAGGAAGGAAGTAGGAATCAAAAAGTCAAAAGGGAAGTTCAACAAATGGTGGCAGATAATGTGGCAAAGGATTTGGAATTGCTGTGCCGTGACGGCACGTGGCGAGGTCGGCTGAAGGAGGTTTCCGATAGTAGGATAAGGTGACCAGTAATGCCCTTATGGAGAGGATGATACGTCTGGCTTGCCTTCTATTTGGAGGACTCCCAGCCCAGCTTGGCCAATCATGTCAGTCATGCATCCTTTCTGGTTTACTTTTGTATCACCATTCCAAAACGTGCTGATCTTCTCTGCACCATTTCAATTTTATGAAGTGAGAGATTGGTGTGTAGGGTCCCATACGTGGTCGAATCTTCAATCAAAGTCGAACAGGGTCTTATATTCCATCTTCTTTGGTTTGCTGAGACATGAGGAGATTTCGACGTACTAATCCTAAGGAGCGGTTTTGCTGATGCCACTTATGTGGATAATGTGTTGGTTCCGGTTAGGTTCTTATGATGGTGACGCCAATGTATGGGTGTTGTATCTCTTGCAGATTGAAGTCCCCAGTTTGTAAACAAATTGCTTAGGATGACTTTTATGGTGAGTCTCTTACAAACATTTTTTTTTTCATTTTGGTGTTGAAGTGCATTTAGCCAGTCTTTTTCCCATTTGCCTACGGTTTGAAGAATCTTGTTGCGTGCTTCTGTGTCAAATTGGTTTTGGATTGCCTGTAAGGACCAATCGTTCTGCAAATAGACGAACTGGGAGCTAATATTATCTGTAGGTCAATATGTATACATGGAAACATAGCGGGGGGGCCGCCCAAATCAACATCGTCCAAGTCGAGTGTTCACCACCGAAACCACGAACCCCTCTGGCACCCGCGGTGCTTGAGAATGCTTAAGGTGATCCATGTATGTGGTCTTTTTATGAATGCCATATCTGTGTAATTTATTAAAAGCCGGTTAAAAGCTTTGGAAAATTCATTATTAATCATGTCCTGTTTAAGATTTACTTTAATGAGTGTGCCAAGTCTTGAATAGTTAAAATTAAATTGAGATTCTGTTTGAATGTTACTTCTAACCCCGTTTTTTTTACAGTTCGAATTGATTATTGAGCAAAATGGAGGTGCATTATGCTTGAAAATGAATTGTGTTCGGTACTTTTGAAGCAAACTGACGGAGGCGAAACTGGACTATAATTGCTAGCTTCTGTTCTTTCATTTTTCATTCACCCTTTTTTTGAATATTGAGTAATCTCTTGCTTGAAGCAGGACTTGGGAATTTCACCATATCTACCGAATTTTTTGACAATGATCAAAGGGCTGGGCCACGCGTCAGCAGCTAGCTGAAGAATGCGAGTGGCAATCCGCATCAGGGCCAGTGGCCTTATGTGGGTTTAATTTCCTGAGTATTTTGGTAAAACACTTTTAGCGTACAACAATATATCTCTGGCATAGGCGGGTTTGTTGTGGATTTGGTTTCTTGAGGTGAGATTCTTGTCTTCAGTATAAATACTGATTTGAATTGGTTATTTAAAATTTCTGCTTTGAATCTGTTATCCTTTCTCGAGCTTTCCCATTAACTTTTCAAAACTGGTAGTCCTCGCGTCAACCTTGAGTTTTCTTAATAAACGACCAACATTTTTAGGTTGAGTCCAGAGCATTACTGAGCAACAATTTTTTTGTAAGATCTTCTAGTCTCCCTGTGTTTGGCCTTTCTTGCGTTGTAAATTGGCAAGGTGTTTTGAATGCACAAATCGTGATATACTGTAAGGCCCCCTGGGTTTGCGCTGAATGTAGCGCTGTGCTCTTGTTTCTCCAGGGTGTTTGATTGCTCTTGGTAACATTTTTGAGGTATGTGTGTGTCCATTGCGTTCTCAATGGTCTCTTGAAATTCGTCATACAAATCATTCAAGGAATATTTGATATGTCCTTTTGCACAAATAAAACTCAACCATTTCTCAACATTTTTAAGAGGTGTATCAGCTGTTTGTACAGAAAATTTTGCGAGTTTCTGTTTAATGATTCTTGGCTGCAGTTGATATACGATGGTTAGCTATCACAGATCGTGCTCATACCAGGGATCATTGTAATTTTGTCAACCAGGGTTGGATTGTGAGAAAAATAATCCCCAAAATATTTTCACCTCTAGTTGAGGCCAATTTGTTCCGACCAAAATCATCAGTAATTTCCAACATCTTTTGCATAGAGCAAGGGTATCGCCCGCCTGGTATAAATGCATTATTAATCCAGTCTATGTCTGGGCGGTTAAAATCACCCGCTAACAAGATTTTGACCAATTGGGTGGAAATTTTCTTTAGATACGGAATCCCGAAGCCCGTTCAACATTTACTCGACTTGAGTTTGCTAAAATTCCGGCGACGGTAAAACTGTCCAATGGTGATGTCTGTGCCCAGGGGTTCGTCCCGCGAGACTCAGTCGTAAATCTACTTGCATACTATGTCATGCCTAGTGGAATCAATCACTTTATCCAAAGCACAGTGTAATTGGTATGAAAATGGTCCTATTATGTATGAATCCGCTGGTTAGTATCACGTAGGGTTTTACGTAATTAGGGTTTCGCGAACGGATCCCCTGGATCTTAACTTGTCACCCAAACTATTTCCACTTCGTGGTCTATCAAGACCTATGGTACCATGAGAATCGTTTTTTAGAGCCATTAGTACACGCCAACCTTTAGCCCTCCCTATCTTTTCGAACAATGGAGTAGATTTGGTGGGAACAACTCAACTACTATTAATGGAGCTTATTAAAGGTGAGTTTCTGTGCCGGAATATGATGTCAGGTCTAAGTTTCGATGCAAACTGCAAGGCCGCTTAACCTTGCCACGGATACTTTCCAAATTTGAAACGCACGATTTAAGATTTTTGTCTTCCAGAGCTTTAGGTTTTGGTTCCAATTACTAGCTTCTTGTTCCTGCTAGTATTACTGTTTCATGAGATATTGGAGTTGTAACATAAGAATGCACCCCCGATTTTGAGGGACAGCCTGCAATGGCCGGTGGGACTAATTTGCTCACTGTGATCACTAGTTAAACTCGAAAACTGTGCGAATCTCAATAGTGTCATGAGAAAATAAAGAACTGGTCACATTTGGGAGCCGCCTTGACAACAAGACCCAACGAGAAACTGGCATACTTTTGAAGGCATCAATACACTTGGTGTTTCATACCCATAACACTCAACAATGAACCATGAGTTGCATTATCACAGCAATGGCACTTGGTTCCACCTGGCAGCTTTTTACAAACAGCGCAGGGGTACTTTGGTTTTTAAATTAAACGGGCCAGGGTTACGGGGTGTAAGTCATCGCTGCATATGTCGAGGTGTAATATAGTAATGCAAGATTATTATCATGTTTTGTATTTATGTGTGACAGATGCAAGTAATTCTTTGACTTGGTACCTGCTGTAATGTTGTTGGTAGCAGGAAAGTATTTGTAGTCAAAATTGGGAGACAGTAGTATAGTCTGGGTAAGTTCGGGTCTGGCAAATGGACCCCGTGAGAATCTTTCATCATGCACTTCATTTTTTAAGTGTATTAGTCTGTTCAGCCCATGTGTGAGTCCATACAAAAATAATATGAAAATAGATATGTATGAGTTCATCTTGCAAATATTGATACATACAACCAATGAATAATGTGTCACCTGTAGCTAACCTGGTACTAACTCACGACAGCCATCTCAATCATCTGGCATATCTGTTCAACTTCAACATGTGTGAGTCCATACAAAATTTTATGAGAGTTTATAGTTACGTATGAATGAATTCATCTTGCAAATATTGATACATACAGTAAATGAGTAATGTGTCACCTATCACAAACCTATGGTACTAGCTCACGACAGCCACCCAACGATCGCCACGGCACTGTTAAATTTAGCCTTCCATGATAGCGAAGTCCATTGTCCCCGGAGACGCCATCTTTAAAAATCGATGCTACTTCGTTGAATTCTACGTACACACGCTGTAGATTACAGTTTTGGCCAGGCGACGGATTTTACAGTCTGATATTTTGCAAAAATAATGGATATGCAAGCGAAATTCCTGAACTAGTATAATCTAAGATGGTAATAGAGTTAGTATACAAGACGATTGGTGACTAGGATTGTGCCAAAAGGTGAAATTTTCGGCTCATTTTCATCAGCGATGTTCTTGCCGATGTTCACTGGTCACGCATGCGCATAACAGCACATTACATAATGCACACAGCTCAGCCAAATATCCGTCATACACTTAGCGTGTTCCAGTTCAAATATAAAATAATAATATGAATATGTGTGAAAATTAAGAAAATACACCCTAGAAAAATAAATAACTTCACGAATTAAAACACCGGTCATCAATTGGCCTTACTCAATCACCCGTATCGATCAATTCGCAGTTGTAGGGGTTATTGTTTGTTGATGGGTAGCTTCCATCCGTATACATCCCATTTTAAAAGCCATGGTGTTTCATTTGAGCTTACAAGCAGTATTCTTACGGAGCGCATAGTACACAAAAGGTGGACTGTCCGCAGCAACAAATATTGCCAGTTATAGCTTTCCAGTTAATAACCAACTACTCTCTTAATTCCTTAGACTTATTTTTAAGTCTAACGAGACTGGAATTAGTGACAAAACCTTTTTTGGACTTAAACAAATTTAAATCCGTGAAAAGGCTTACTTAAAATAAGTCCTTTTGATTTGAAAATAAACCTTTAAATGAGTTAAAAACTGTTTATAAAATCATTTAAAGATTTATATTTGAATCTAACGGCGAGAACGTATTTTTTCAAATTTAGAGTCTCATTCTCAATGTATTTGAGGTCCTAAACCACGCCTCATCGACGACTCCACGAGGATTCCCGCCACTACAACGTACACCAACGTCACATATGGAAGCTCAAATGTGTCACTTTCGCCTTATCCCATAACGAATTGTGTTATCCCGCAAATACGAATATAGGGATACGATTCGTTAACCAGTAACAAAGCTGAAACTCCAAATAACGGGTCTTATTTGGGTTAACAAAACGCATGAACCCCAAATAACGGTTTTTATCTGGGGTTAACAAGCTTAACTCTAGGGATACCAAATCTGAACCCTAAATACCGGCCGTTAATCTTGGGTAACAAAATCGAACCCCAAATACGATCCCTTATCTTGAGTTACCACAAGCTTATCTGTGAGATACAAAGCTAAAAAACCCTTAATAAATGGTTTCGTTACTGTGGGTTAACAAAGCTGAACCCCAAATAACGATGCGTTAACTCAAGAGACAAAGGCTGAACCCCAAATAACGATCCTTTAACTTATATATAACAAAAGCTGAAACCCTAAATAACAGGGCGCTGCCTGATCTTGGGTTAACAAAGCTGAACCCCAAATAAATAACGATCGATTATCTGGGTTAACAAAGCTTACTAAGTAACACCAAATCTGAACCCTTAATAACGGTCCTTATCTTGGGGTTAACAAGCGGAACCCCAAATAACGATGCGTTAACATCAAGATCACAAAGCTGAACCCGAACCCCAAATAACGATCCTTAACTTATATATAACAAAGCTGACCACCTAAATCCAGGCGCACATGCCTTATCTTTGGGGTTAACAAGCTGAAAACCCCAAATAACGATCGTTATCTGGGTTTAACAAAGCTATCTAGGAAGATAACAAATCTGAACCCTTAATAACGGTCGTTATTTGGGTTACCAGCTGAAACCCCAAATAACGATCCGTTAACTCAAGATAACTCTTTTAACCCCTAATAACGATCCGTTAACCCTCAAGATACAACTCTGAACCCCAAATAACAGGCCTTATCTTGGTTAAACCAAAAGCTGAAACCCCCCAAATAACGGTTTTTATCTGGGGTTAACAAACGCTTATCTAGGAATACAAATTCTGAACCCTAAATAACGGGTCTTATCTAGAGTTAACACTTGAACCCCAACTAACGGTCTTATCTTGTCGGTTTAACCAAGCTTATCTTGGAGATAGCAAAGCTGAACCCTTAATAACGGTTCGTTTCTTAGGTTAACAAAGCTGAACCCCAATAACGACCCTTATCTGAGGTTAACAAAACTGAACGGCCCCATAACGACCACCGTTTAACCTCAGATATAACAAAGCTGAACCCCAAATAGACTGATCCGTTAAACTTAAACTAACAAGCTGAACCCCAATAACCAGTGCCTTATCTTGGGGTTAACAAAGCTTAAACCCGAATAACGATCGTTATCTGGGGGTTACCAACGCTTTCTAGGAATAACAAATTGAAAACCTAATAACGGTCGTTATCTTGGGTTAAAACCAGCTGACCCAACTTACGACATCTTAACTCAAGATAACAAATCTGAACTGAACCCACAAATAACGATCCGTAAGTAAGAGAATAATTGACGCATAGTGAGTGCATTCTGTTTAGATAATTGGCCGTGTGAGTACGGTTTTGTCCGCTTCGAACCCAATTGGACAAACTCGTGTTTACACGCAATTATCTACAATCTTCTCTCAAAAATACTAATGGCCCAACACTCCACACTGGAGTCCACCCATCCGGGTATTGCGCAAATGATAAATTTTATTTTAATCTTGCTGGGGTGTGTTCAGGTAAGTTGTATGATTTGCTTGCTTAATTGTAGTTGTTCCCAATATGTTGCTATTTTGTCCAGGAGCGGAGTCCAGTCTTTAATTGTTTTAAACAAAAAACTAAGAATAATGTTTATAATAGAATTGGTGGCAATAATGTTGGCAAAGGATTTGGATTGCTGTGCCGTGACGCACGTGGGGTCGGCAGAAGGAGGTTTCCGACAGGGTAAGGAAGGTAGGTGACCATTAATGCCCTTATGGAATATGAAGTGAGACGTCTGGCCTTGCCTTCTTATTTGGAGAGACTCCCCGCCGGCTTGCCAAGCCTTTCAGTCATGCATCCTTTTGATTTACTTTTGTATACCACAGTTTACAAACGTGCTTGATCTTCTCTGCACCAACAAACCATGTCAATTTTAATTTAATGAGAGATTGTGTGTGTGGGTCCCATACTGTGGTCGAATATTCAAGCAAAGGTCGAACAAGGGTCTTATTGCCGACTCCTTTTGTTTGCTGAGAACATGAATGAAGATTTCGACGTATAAATCCTAAGCGGTTTGCTGATGGTCAGTTATGGGTAATGTGATCAATGTGGTTTGCTCCAGTTAGGTTCTTAGTGATTGTGACGCCAAGAGGTATGGAGTTGGTTTGTCAGTCTTTTGCAAAGATTGAATCCCCCAGTTTGTAATCAAATTGCTTAGGATTTCTTTGATGGGTGAGTCTCATTAACGAAACTTTTTTTTTTATTTTTGTGGTTGAAGTGGCATTTGCCATGCGTTTTCCCCATTTGAACTAAGGTATTGAGATCTTGTTGCAGTGCTTCTGTGTCAGTGCTTCCTGTGATACAAATTGGTTTTGTATTTGTCGTATGGACCCGTCGTCTGCAAATAGACGAACTGTTGAGCTAATAATTATCTGGTAGGTTCTGTGTATACAAGGAAACAATAGCGGTCCAAGCACCGTGCCCTGAGGGACGCCCCGAACACATCGGTCCAAGTCTAGTTTCACCACCTACGACGACCCTCCATGGACGCGGTGGCTTGAGAAAGCGAGTGATCCATGTATGCGTCTTGTTATGAATGCCATATCTGGTGGAATTTTTTTAAAAGCCGGTTATGAGGTACACCAATCGAATGCTTTGAAAAAGTCCCATTATTACCATGTCTGTTTGGGATTTGAATTTAATGAGTGTCCAGGTTCTGAATAGGTTTAAAATTAATTGAGATATCCTGTTGATGTTTACTTCTAAACCCGTGTTGTTTAATTCCGTTATGATTTAGTAATTGATCAAAATGGTGCATTATGCTGAATGTAATAATGTGTTCGAGTACTTTTGAACAAACTGAAGGTGAGCGAAACAAACCTGGAGATACTTTGAATGCTTCTGTATCTTTCAAATCATAATCCTCACCTTTTTTGAATATTGGAGTAATATTGCTTGAAGCCAGGACTTGGGGAAGTTTTACCAGTATCTAACCGATTTTTTTGAAAAATGATAACAAAGGCTAGGGGGGCCAACTCTTCAGCACTAGCTGGAGAATGCGATGCAATCCCATCAGGGCCAGTGGCCTTATTAGGTTTTCCGGAGTAATTTGGTTAACAACACCTTTTAGCGTTATGATCCTATCTGGCATAGGCGGTGTTTATGTGATTTGGTTTCCTTGAGGTTGATTAATTGTTCTTCATTAGTAAAGAGGGGCTGATTAATTTTTATGTGCAAAAATTTCTGCTTTGGAATTGGATCTGTTTATACTGTCCTCGAGCTTGCCATTACTTTTCAAAACTGTATTTTCGGGCCACGTCGTGGCAACTTGAAGTTTCCTATCACTCCCAAAATTTGTTTACGCGAGTCCAGAAGCATACAGCAACATATTTTTTGTAAGATCTTCTAGTCCTCCCCTGTGGTTGTGTCCTGAATCTTTCCCTGTTGTTAAATTTTATCAGGTGTTTTTGAAATCACCACAGATTGCTACTGTACTATTAAAGGTCCCCTGTTTGCGCTGATGTAAGCGCTTTATTCTCTCGTTTTTATCCAGGGTTTTTGATTTCTCTCCATGGATACAATTTTTGAGGGTATGTATATGTGTCCATTGATGTGTTCAGTCAAATGGTCTCTTGAATTACGGTCGTCATACAATCAGATTCACTTATGAATAATTTTGATATGATGCCTTTGCCAATAAACTTGACCAATTTCTCACATCAATTTTTAAGAGCCTGTGTATCAGTCTTTTTGGCACACGAAATTTTGCGAGGTTTCTGTTTAACAATTCTTGGCTTGCAGTTGATAATTACGGATGGGTATGCTATCATGATCGCTCATAAAACCAGGAATCATTGTAATTGGCAACCAGGGTATTTGGATTGGTGTTGAAAATAAATCCAAACTATTTTCACCTCTAATAGGTTAAGGACAATTTGTTTCCATAACCAAAAATAATCAGTAAATTCTCCAACATTACTGTATTGGGAGAGCAGGGTGACCGAGCGCCCCTTCACTGATCGAATGCATATATTAAATCCAGGTCTAGTGATCTGGGAGGGGTATAGCAGAAAAAATCACACCCGCCTAAAACAAGATTTGACCATTGGTGGTGGGATTTTAAATTAGATTAAGGAACTCCCGAACGCGTTTCATGTACCTCGACTGGATTTGCCAAAAATATCTGGCGACCAGGTAAAACGTCACCATTGGTGATGTCAGTGTGCCCTGGATTTAACTGTCACCCAAACTATTCATACTTTGTGTTCTAATCAGACTATTGGGTACCAATTAGATCGTTTTTTCAGAGCCCACTAGTAACAAACAGCCTCCACCTTTACGGGTCCCTCCCTATCTTTCCGAACAATGAGTAGTTTGGTGGGAACAACTCACTACTATTACGGAGCTATTAAGGTGGGAGTTTTCTGTGCCAAATATGATGTCAGGGTCTTAATGTTTTGATGCAACTGTCAAGGTCCTTCTACCTTGCCACGGATACTGCCAAAATTGATACGAGCGATTTAAGATTTTGTCTTCCAGAGCTTTAGTTTTTTGGATTTCAATTACTCACTATCGTTTCCTTGTTATTCCCATGGCTAGTGTTACGTTTCTAGAAGATATTGGGTTTTTACATTAAGAGATTCCCGGCAGAAAAACCCTGACTGAACCTAAAATTGTGTAGATAAGTTTGTTTTTTTTAATGATTGATTTGTATAGCCTGGGGTGTCTTCTTTCAGAGAGGGGGGCCGGCCGGATTGGACCTTTGTCACAACTCCCTTGAGAGGGTATAAATATGTCTAGACAATTCAAGAGTGGCGTCCAGATGGCCCCATTACATATTCAGCTATAAGTCACCCCTTCATATTCCAACTATAATAATACATTTTGGTGTCTATTCATATGTTTTTTGGGGTCAAGTGAATCATTTTAAGACCAGTTTTCACGACAATGAGGGTCACATCACAATCATGATCAATCCAAAGGCCGCCAAGATTTGCCGCCAAATTAACTAGTTCACAGCTATAACTCCCTTTTATATTCAACCTAGCAATAATAATTTTGGGGTGTCTAGTCATATGTTTTTGGGATCAAGTAATCTTTAAAGACCATTTCTAGACCAATGAGGGTTCACATCAGGATCAATCCACGATTGGCCGCTTATATGCCCCTGCCATTACTTAGTTTTAGCTTAATTTCAATATTTAACCTAGGATGATAAATTGGTATCATAAGTTTATACGTTATTGGGGATCAACCAATCCTTAAAATCAATCGCAATACCATTAAGGGCTCACAATTATTACATCCAATAGTACCCGCCATATGCCACCAATATGGCCGCCTGCCAGAACTTGTTTTTTTTTCGTATTGTTGTTTTTATTTGAATCATACTGTTTGTTTGGTCAAGGAATGCATGAAGCTTTTTCAAGATTGATGAAGCATTGGCATTTGGTGAAATTTAATATTAAGCTATAAATTTATGCTTTGAGCTAAAAACCTACTCTAGTTTGTGTGGTAATGTTGCTGTCTATACAGGGTAAATTCAACCACCTATTTCCGACCCACAAGGGTAGTCAGGGGATCACATTACAATACTAATAACAGGGTGATTAAAAAAAAAACTTTGACCCTGATTTGATGTCCGCCATTTTTGAATTTTAAGCTGTTAAACGTAATATCTAACACAGTTGGGTATCATCTGAAAGTCCGTACTTCATCATTATCTTTAATTGGATGGTAGCTGTATACCTTAATCTATTGGCGACAGCTGGGCAGACCTCTGTCCATGGGTTCAGCTCTCCCTCACCCTTGAGGGATTGGGGGGCCACCCAGAGGGCCCTTGCCGCCGAAACGCAAGCTCCCCCCCCCGCACGAATTGATCTCGCCGGCTAAGAAAAAGAGCCGCCTACCTCGACCGGGGTAAACTCTGGACCAGCCCCCACGCAGGCGGACTCTCGAGCCCAGCCCCAGTTCGAGCTCACACGGTCGGAAATGCCCAGGTCGTGGTCCACCCTGAAGCTGGTTCCCACCGCGACCTCGTTTTGTGACTCATCCACGCAACTTGGGTGGGGAGCCCCCTTCCAGGAAAATGAACACCCCCCGTGACGCTGACGACAGAAGAGCTTCAAAGTCGGGTGGGGGTCCCACTTAGGTCCCACGAAGTATGGGCGGGCCGTTGGGGTAGACGTTTCATATAGAATTCTATTTGATATGCAAATGAGGTATTGGCCATTCAATGTCCGTCAGCCCTACTGCACAACGTCATACAAGCATGACGGAATCAATTAAAGCCTCATTTGCATAATTGGTACTTCTATATGAAAACGTCTACCGCACTTTTTCGCCCAGTGCAAGCTCGCCATCATTCAGTCTCTGGCACTGAAGCACTGGGTACCCCGGAACCATTGTAAAGGTGAATCCTGTCCTATGCGACAACGATGAACGGTAGTGACCTACCTCAACAAGGAGGGGGGGCAAGGAGCCCCAGGTCTCTGCAAGGAGGTAGCACGGCTCTAGAGTGTGCCGGCAACGGGGCATGCCCTGATACCAGCACATGTACCAGGGGTAGAACGTCCTAGCAGACGTCTTCTCCCGGAAGGGCACTCAAATCCAGGCGCCAGCCATCGAAGGTGAGGGGGCGTCAGTGGAAGGCCCCCTTGCCGGCAGTCTGCCGGTCAATTTTACAGAGGCTACAGCATCCCCATGTGGACCTATTTTCACCATCCACGCCCGCGAATCACACCACTTCCGGCGTACACTCATGATTCAAGATCCCCAAGCACGTGGGTCGGGATGCCCTGTTGGCGGATTGGTTTCGGTGATCCTTGCCTACGCAATTTCCCCCCCATTGCGATGATACCAATAGTCCTCGAATGAGCTCGTCCACAATTGCCGTGTTTCTGGTGGTGGCCCTCCTGGGCCGGCTCAGCTGTGGTTCCCACGTCTTTGTCTGGAGCTCCTAGTGGGGGGGAGGGGGGGGGGGGGCGGGACCCGTTCCTGCTTCCCTCAAGCGCGGGGATCTGATAAGTTTCCTCCTGGCCGACACGTCCGTCCAGGAGCGTACCATGCGCGCTCTCAACCTGACTGTCCCTGGCGCATATTCCCGCCAACAATACACCCAGGCGGGACTTTCTGAACACATGCCGCCCGCGCTCGCTGCTCAGGTTCTCGACTTCTGCTTCCGGTTCTATAGCCCTAAACAGGCTCTACAACCACAAAAGCACACACGGGTTTTTTTTTAACATATTGTTGGTAATATTGGTATATGATAGTTACAGAACCTGCAATTATTTTGTAGGTAATTTGTGGTAATGTATCTTATCATTGACCATATAAAGTGTGGTACATGCACGTACATCCCGCACCCGACCCACGCGCCCATTTATATAACATAACACCAAGGTTCCCCTGGGGCCCCGCACTTCCCTTGGCAGCCCTAGTACATTGTGGCCTATGTTGCACTTTTTGTTTATTACTGGTGGTATATTGTATTATATGATGCTTTACTTCACTCCAATTTTGGGTATAGTTAAGATTTATCTAACTACTAGCATACATCCATATACCACAATCAAATTCAAATTTTGTGGTAGTTTGTGGTCAATGGAAGTGCAAGTATGATGAAGTTGTGGTATATTGTTATCTGTAGTAACGTCCTCACCAATATACAGCCTGCAGTAGTTAGGGATAGATGTGCGCCAATCGAGAGATCGATCCGCTGTCCTGGCGTCTGTAGGGCAGATCGGGGTTTCCTAACGGAAATTTTCCACACGAGGGTTTGGGCGTCCAAACAGTCAGGTGCTACCGCACCGCGATCGGGGCGCTCCTCGGTGCTTCAAAGACAGCACAGGCCGTCTCGAATCGCCCGCTCCTCACGAATCTGCTGAAGGGCATGATTACGGTTCGGCCGCTAGTGCTCCACCATCTCTTAGCGTCCGAGGAATTCCAGCCACTGGAGGACAGCCTCCCCTGAATTTATCTATAGGAAGAACGGCCTTTTTGTGGCAGTCGCCCTCCGGGCGCCGGGGTTTCAGAGATACCTGCCCTTGTCATTGACGAGGCTACTTGCTGTGGTCGAAGCGGCGTGTCCATTCCTCCCCGAGCGGGTTTTCTCGCTAAGATCATACCCCTGTCTCACACCACGGCCCAGTTTTCTCCCCGGACCTGCTGGGCTGCAGGACGGTACGGGAGAAACCTTGTGCCCTGTCAGGGCACTCGGTACCTGAAGCGAACTACCAAAGGGCTCCGGAAGACGAAACAGCTGTTCATCTCCCTCGGATGCAAAGGCAGAATCATATGGGTGGAAAAAAGATAGTCAGACAAGAACACTCCAACCAACTTCTTTGCCAGTTGACAAAGAACTTGCTCCAGACCTCTATCATGCGGCTAATAAGGTGTGTGATTGCCCAATTCTAACACCATGTATATAGTCGGAGCCTTGTAGTTGTACTAAAACAACATGAACTGTGCTGCACACTATTTTGTGCCTGCAAAGTTATAGGCTGCTTCCAAAAACGTACAGCTTAACTGCGCATGTGTTCTTTCCAAGATATGATGGAGTTGGTAAGTATATGAACACTTGATAATTTAACGTCTAATGCTTTCTTTTCTCCAAGCTTTGCCAGTTGTTGAAAACGGCAACATCTTCGGTTTATTGAAAAATGTGATTGAGGATAGAATATTTCAACATTATTCACTCTTCAGCTTGACCTTTTAAGTGGTTTCATCATCAATGAATTTCTCTGACCCAAAAACAAACGAATGAAACATGTTGCATTTGTCACCCACAATTACTTACCGCTGTAAGCTTAATATGATGAACACCACAAAGGTAACACTATAACTTAATATAAGCGTCTTATCGTAGCTCAAGCCATAATCTGGCGACCATATGCAGCCATCTTGGTTTGAACCATAACGCAGTTCCGCCATGGTCTTGTTAACTGTTTTTTATGGTTTACTTGACATTAAACCGTGTAACTGGACACATCGTGATAATATAAGTTACATCTGAAGACCCTTAGGGCACTTGGCTGCCTTATTTGTGGCCCTCATTGACAGCCATGAACCATGATGTGAACCACCAATGTCCCGCAATTGATTTCAATGGATTGCTTGCCTTGCCCCACCAAACATATTTCGACAGAAAAATACCAAAATAGGATAAATAGCAGGATTTTCACCATTCACAGCTGAAACCATGATTTGGCTGTCATATTGGTCGGGCCACTTGGATTGATCAGGATGTTAACCTCAATTGGTCTTGATATGGTCCTAATTTTTATTACCTGACCCCCAAAACACTATGCCTAGACACCAAAATTGTTATCCTAGAAAGTGAAATATAAAGGGAGTTATAGCTGATATATGTACGGCATCCATCGTGGACGCCATCTTGAATTTCCTCAAAACCTCAAGGGTGGACAAAGTCCCACCCCGGCAATTCTGAAAGAAGACACCTCAGGCTATACAAATCATCATAAAAAAAAACTATATCCAAATTTTTTAGGTTACCCTGAAAATCCGTTTCTTTTCTCTGCCTGCCCGGACATAAGATTCACCCCGATTTTGAGGGGACGAAGCTGCCAATGAGTGGGCTAAGTTGCTCACTGTGATCACTAGTTAAACTCGAAAAACTGTTGCTAAGCTCATAGTGGGGGAAAAAATGAGAAAAAATAAAAGACTGGCAAAATTTGGGATGCCGCATTGACAGCAACCCATGATAAACTGGCTACTTTGAAGAGCATCATACACTGGTGTTTGTCATACCCATACATCCACATGAATCAACATGGTGCATTGATCACAGTCACGTGCACGTTAGTCCGGTTGGAAGTCTAGGCACATGCTTAAGGATGGAAATGGAGTACAGACTTTTCTATTGATAGATTTTTAGTTCATTAGGACCTAGCCAATAATTTTTGGGAGGGGTGCAAAATTTGTTACAGTTCCATTTTTTGAAAATCCAATATGGCTTGCTTACCATGTCCCCAACCTCTAAAAATCCCTTAATAGTATTTCCGATAGAGACCATTATCTCTCTGGTTACCTACTTACCTCTCTACTTCTACTACTCCGTGTGTTTTAAAGCACAGAGAAGTATGTTAGTAATTTAATTTTTATCATTGACAATTGCCACAAAAAATCCAATGTTCTCTGGCTGCTCAAGTCCAAATATGCTCTCGGAATCATTAAAAATGATCTTAACTCCATCCATTCTACCTATTACGCTAACTGAATACAATACTGACACCTAAAACGTGTTCTTCAGGTGTTCAAATCTGTTACAATTGATTCACACTCTGCCAAGTGGTACTTTAAGGTTTGACGTGTTAGTGATCTAAACATCGATAAAATTTTCTAGAATTCACATATATTGTATTTACAAACGATGCTGAATAAGAATCTGAAATAAAAAATGTGGTCCCCGGCTTTGTTTTTGAGCTATAGCCAAAACAAAAAGGTATGTTGGCACTTTTTAAAACCGCGCAAGTCTATGGGAAAGTCCAAAAATTTGACGTTTAGATCGGCCTACCAAATAAAAATTTCTCGATAAAATTTTTGTAATTTCTAATATGTTTAGGTCTCGATGTCGTTCTTCAAAATTTTGAAATAACCAATTTCAAAATGGATACCATTTTTTTTTCTAAAAAGTAAAAAAAACACTGAAATTTGACACCTTTTTTCAAATTGGGCGTCTTTTTTGGGCGTCAAGAAAATCCCGCTGCCACATTCGTCATGCAGCAAGCAGGAATGCAGGCGAAGAGATGTGCGATTTTAATAAACGCAAACAAACGCAAACGTTATTTCGTTCGCGGTAATCTGTCTGCGCCTAATACCTTTCCGCAAGCTCAAACTAAAAATTCCTTCCATTTGTCCAGTATATTGGCTCTAAACAAAATGCTGAAGGTGTAAAGCAGTTTGCGCGTAAACAAATCACACGTCAAACCCCTTAACACCTCTAGAATGCAAATTTCCACCCGCATCATGACACGTTCCCAAGTGTTTCTGCGCATTTTGGCAGTTTGAAGTCTTGAAATCCAGTGTCTAATATGCATGCTTTATGCTTTTTACACTTATGAGATACATGTTATTTTGATCACTAGACACCCTTAACCTCTGGCATTCTTCTTCTCTGTAATGGACATTTTCAAAATTCCAGATGGCAGCCAATAAACCGCCGCCTTTAAAAAATAGTAAAACCTACATTATAGTGTATTATTGTAGTTTTCCAACATCAACTACTTATTATTATGAAGGTTTAATTAACAGGTTGGAATAAGTATTTGCCCATTGAACATTCTTATCTCTGGAATTTCTGTTTCGTTAACATGCAAAAATGTTAAGATGGGCGCCAATGTGGCTTGCCTTTTCACCTTCTTTACACCAAAAAAACAATTAACGAACAGATCATCTTAATTGTAAATGTCACGGGATTTCCCTAGTTCTGTGTTACCTCTGATGATGTTTGTCGCATTTGTACACGCAGTTCATAAAAGAGCCGACAGTGGTGACTGGCACAAACATGTCCTACTCCTGAAGACGCAAACATTTCGTCACCTGAGAATTCCCCCGACTTCGCGCATTGTGATTGTGTTGCCTTGGTCGGCCTGAACAAGAATTTGGGTTACGCGCTCGGAAAAGTTTGTGAGATGGTCAGACCGACTTCAACATGGCGAGATAAACATAAACTGTGAGATGGGGACTGAGGCAGACGGACTTCAGAAATGGCGAGCTAACCAGGCTGTAGCTATGGGGAGACTGGACCTTTCAGACTGATGGCGAACTAGACAACTTACTGGGGATGGACGGACTTTTGGTGCGGACGACTTCATAACAACACATGGACTTTATAATGAATAACACTAGATCAGGAGATGGTTTGGCAGACGAACCGAGTAAAGTTAGAAGCAAGCTGTTGTGAAAATGTGGCATTTTTACTTACCCATGAGTTTACCACCGCTGTTTGCTTATCAGCTCTTCTCAGCGTGAAGTGTCCAACAGCCAGTACCAACCAGAACACATCTTATGCATGCATGGATTTTGTTCATCGCTGTGCCTGGCCAATGGAGATTAATTAGAACTGACAGAATTGTGCCTGTGATTACAGGATCCAGATCTTTAACAATATTGTATTGACATATTTCTCGCTGTTATGTCCCTGTTGACGCAATAACGTGACTAACCGCTGAATTTGCCACAAAATCGGATTTTATATTTCGGGTAAATAGGCTGGCCCCTCGGGTTTTAAATTTATGATTAAAGTTTGGGGATTTTAAAGTTACTCCATTTTTAGCGATCCATCAGTTCGACGGACTATAACGACACAGAACCTCAAACCGGGAGACAGCATGAAGAACCAGAAAAAGCACCGGCATACTGAGACAAGACTGACATAATTATATATTTGTAGATGACTTTTGATTGTGAACATGATTGTGAGATACTAAACTGTTTTGCTTGCTGTTGGTGGTTCCATTGGGAGGATGGGGGGGGTTTTGAGGTTGGAGTTTTCGTGAGAACCTAGTTTTCCCTTATAATTTGTAAATTGAGCAGGTTGCGCTTTTATGACCGTTTGGCGATACTCCGATTGGGGCGGACGATTCCGGCGTTAGGCTTCAAATTTCTGTGATGCCTGTGATATTTTCTGAGGTCACCAAATTGGAAAACTTGGAGTCCCCCGCAATGCCGCACAAAACTTGATTGCAAATGTCACATCCCCAATTCTTGTGTAACATGTTCTAGTTGTGTTCTCTTCTATACAACTCCATCCTTTTAAGTTGCGCGCAGTTGTTTATTAATGTGTAAATTGTGGGTCAAAAGTGTGATGAATTCCAGGATTTAATAGTCTATCACAATTCTAAATTCATGCATTGATTGCACTGAATGAGTATCGGTTGTTAAACATTTGCGTAATAACATGTGTGTATGCTATCAACAACATTCGCAGTTCTGCATAGGTCGGCTGGGCCAAATGTTTAATATTATTGTTTTTAATGTTTTCACTTTCATTAGATTTTTGTTTTTTGTATGTTTTTGAAGTAATGTGTGTGTGATTGTTGAGGATTGCGCGTGATTTAGGGTTTTGGTCATGATGTGGATAGCCGGTGTTAGAGTTTGTTACTGGAGATGAGTATTATTAGAGGGCGAGTTTAAGATGACCAGCGAGTTTAGTTTGCTGAAACATGGTATTGATTGTTGAGGTTGTTGATGTCATATGATTAGTGGATGGGGATACTGATAACTTTGTTTCAGCTTAAAGATTATAATATTGGGTTAGTGTTAGGGGAGATCTAGGCTGCATTGTGATCAAGTGTGAGGTTGCATGTGTTGTGTAAATGATATGGGAAAAATATAAATTTATTTTATTTAAATTTTGGTTATAGCATCTTGAAAGAACTTGTGGTAACAGTATTTCAGAGTTAAAATGAAATTTCCGTATTGTAAATCATTGTATTAATTTTATCCAAGTGCTGGCCTTGTGTGTTGTGGGCATGTGGCGCGAACTAGAGTTATAATGCTGTTTGAAAGCGGTTTTTTGGATGAATATTGGGGTGTTAGGTAGTTTATAAGCTCGAGATAGTGAGGGGGTTTTATGGCATAGGTCCGACGGATGTAAATGGAGGTGACATGCCAGACGTGGCCGGATGTCACTTTGGAGTAATTGAAGTTGATTTGAGACGTCGTGTAGCAATTTGCCACCATGGTGGATTGTTTTGGATGTCCCAAATACCCAGGGGTAGTGTCTAAATTTATTTGATTAATTAGACAGAGGGTAAGTTGGACGTGCTGTATGACGGTTAAAAGAACTGTGCCAATTGTAGGGAGGGGAGAGTATTGCGCATTGCGAGTTTAGTAAACAACACATGATTGGTCAGAGCACTGTTCATCCCTGTGTGATTTTGCAAGGTTTGAGTCTGATCATTTCATGAAGGGTTGAAATTAGGCGAGGTTGTGATGTTGATGTGAGTTGGCAAGTAAACAGTGAGTTACAAGAATGAGGGGGCGAGTTTGGGTGTGAGTGATCTTTTTGAATTGAGGAAGAATGTTATGTTTTGCTTATGGTAATGTGGGGAACCGCGTTTTGTCATTATAAATTTTATTTTTGTAATTGCTGCTGAATGTCCTGTTGTAAAACAAGTGTTGGTATACAGAATTACATATTTTTTTTATTTGGTTTATTTGTTGAGTGTTTTTTGAAATGCTTTTTTGAATGAATTATTTTTCTGCAATTGTTGAAATTCCAGGTTGCCCTATCTAGTTTTGGGTATTCATAATTGTAATTTTAGTCGAAATTTTATTCGTTGTGTTCTGAGGTAATTTAAAATCGGAATGCTGCATTATGCGGAAGTTATGGTACAGGGTATGTTTAAAATATTGGTCATTTTCCCAATGTTGGAGGTGCATAAGAAAAAGAACATTCATGTGTGAAACCTCTGTATTTTTTAGACACTGTATTAATGTAGATTGATTGTGGTTAGAAAAAGGGAAATTCCGGGTTATCATGAAAGTGTGGCATTGACTTTTTATTTGAACATTGGTGCAAATGTTAAGTATGTGAGCAGTTGAACGTTTTCCTTAGGCAATCGCGAGCTATAGGACATGATAGGTACGGGAATTTGATGTATTAAAATTGTTAAAAAGTACAAAATTTGTGACTCGGAGAGTTCTAAAGTTCAGGGATACGTGTTTGGTGCAGTCTCGCCATTCATAGTGTTGTCACTTCTACTACTTCTTCAGTGATCACTTCAGTTTCAATGATCGCTCCCTCACCTGTTCACTCCCCCTAGCGGGAGCCCGGGCAAAGCGCGGGCCTCCCGCTATCTTCTACTATAAATTTGCCAAGATGTTGTATTATGTATGCTAATGTATTTAATTTCGCTAAAAGGCTCCGTCAGTTTCGATCCATATTTCGCCCAAATGCCCATGAAAGGTCGTGAGGATACCGGACGTTTTAGCCATATTTTGGACGAAATCCGTTCATAAATGACTGAAAAATCAACGAAATTTCTCGTTTGCTATGATAATTACCATTTGTTTGGCAACGCGTTTACTAAAGCGGCGGGGCGTATGCGTGGTGCGTTGCGACGGGTGGTTACCCGTGGCAACCATTTTGGTTTGTACGCGTTACTAAAGCGGCGCGTATGCGTGAGCTTTGCGACGGGTGGTTACGCGTGCCACCGGGCGTTTAACGCGTAGACGCTATATGCGGTGCGCAAATACCTTACAGGCCTCTTATAGTCAACGATGTGGGGAAGAAATAAATGTTATTTTCAGCTTTGATGGTCCGTATGTTTGATACTTAGTATACGGGTGTCCCCACGCCCAAAGTGTTTTTGGAAAGAAAACAAAATTATACGGAAAATTACTGGGGTGAAATATTGACGTTTTAATTTTAGAAAATAGGACTATATAGGAGGCCTAAGCTCGATATGCTTTCCAAACTACGAGGAATACAAAATACGAATACGGGATGTTGTGACGGGTGGGGGGGGCCTCTACATGGCGAGAACTTATTATGGGAGTTTGAAAGGGAGTTATGAGAAAAATATGTGTAAACGGGAACTACAGCTTACTCCACGGGGAGTAGGCCTACTTTTGATTAAAAAAGTACACAGCACCTATACGGGATAAATATTGAAGTTTATTATTTAAAAATACGAGAAAAATAAATTATGGAAAGTATACGGATTATAATATTCAATTGAAGTTTCCTTAGAAAGCGGTACTAAAGAGATATAGGATATGATACAGGTACGGGAATCTTAGGATTAACCTGTTAACAATACAAAAATTTGCGATCGGGGAGCCCTAAAGTAGGGAGACGGGCTTGGTGCAGTCTCGCAATGCATAGTGTGTCATTCTTCAGTGATCGCTCAGTTTCAGTGATCGCTCCCGTCACTCAAACTAGCGGAGCCCGCTGCGGAAGCGCGGGCCTCCCGCCTAGTCTTACTATTAATTTGGCTAAGTTGTGGTATGTATGGTTTATGGATGTATGTTCGCAAAAGGCTCCGTCAGTTTCGATCCATTAGTGCGCCAAATTCACTTGAAAGGTGAGTGAGGAAACCGGACGGTTTAGCGCATATATTTGGCCGATATCCGTTCAGAAATGACGATGGGTGTGTATCAACGAAAATGTGATCGGTTGCTATGATAAATTACCATTTGTTGTACGAGTTACTAAGCTGCGCGTATGCGTGGTGCGTTCGCGGGGTGGTTAAGGTGGCAACGGCGATACGCGTAAGACGCCATACATGCTATATGCGCTACGCAAAAAGCAGGCTCCTTATAGTGTAACCTGGGTGGGCGAAAGCAGAAAGGGCCAAGAACACGTCATGTTATGTGCTGTGATTGTCGTATGTCTGGATACTACGGTTACCCCACAGAGATTGAGAAGAAAACAAATAAAACTGGAAATTATGGGATGAAATGTTGAAAGTTTTAATATTTAGAAAAAGTAACTATATCGGCCTAAGCCTAAGATATGCTGCAAAACTCGAGGGAATAAAAAATACGAATACGGTATGTTGTGACGGGGGGGGGGGGAGGTTTGGCGTATGGATACTACGGGTTACCCCACGGAGTTTTAGAAGAAAAAATTTAAATATTACGGAAAATTACGGAAATTTTTTTTTTTTTTTTTTTAACATTTAGAAAATAGAACTACAAAGCCTAAAGCTACAGGAAATGCTGCACACTACATCAACAGGACGGCGAGAACTTTATATGGGAGTTTGAAGAGTTATGAAGAAAATATGTGGAAAATACGGGGTTAAGGCTTACCCCACGGGGAGTACTTTGAGGGGAAAAAAGTACACGGTAAACTTATACGGATTAAATATTGGAGTTTAACTATTCATTCATTGACGATCCTTACAAATCGCGTGAACTAA
>JAMKCH010002133.1:0-39162 GCA_023653785.1 Ophioderma brevispina | reverse complement strand
ATCACGCAACACCCACCCCCTCCCCAACACCCCACCCACTCCCAAACACCCCACCGGGCCTCATATAACGCGCAAAAAATATTGCATATCCAAATTACTGTTTCAGCCTATATACAGCTATTAGCATATTAATTAGGTCAAATGCATCACAAAAATTCCCCTTTAATGGCCCACATGCACTGTGACCCTAATATGATTCACACAAAAAGAGGAATGCCAGACTAGTCTTCATGTAGTGAAGAAATTTTGCCTTATCCGATGTACGCTTTCAGGATATAGAGCAATTATGCATATGTTTAATTGAGATCATTACATACCTAAGGCGCATATATCACTTACTTTCCAAAATGGCAAACAAGATGCGCACCCCAATAGGCTCTCATGGCAGTGAAGGACAGGAATGTTGTTTTGTACTCGGATGTACCGTTTTCCAAATTATGCAAGTACGCTGATTTTTGCATATAATTAGCTCATGTGCATATTAATTTGCCCGAAACAGGCCCAAAATCTCAGGTCGAGAATGAAACTCTTTAGCCTGCTTCCTTCCACCAAGTTACATTCATAGACGCCTTACAGAACTCTAGATACTTGTACACAGCTTTTTTTCGTAAATTATGCAATTAGATACTTAATTAGCATATTTTACACCCAAATTGCCACTTTGACCCAATTAGGATTCACAACAAAAGATGCTGGCACCGTCTTCTTACATTAGCCGAAGGAAGGAATTTTGCCTATCCGATGTTACTGTTTCAGGATACAGTAATTATCATATAATTAAGCTAATTTGCATACCTAAACGCCGCATATATCACACACTTCAAATTGCAAAAAAGATGCGTTTATCATGATAGGCTTTCATGCAGTGAAGGAATTTTGTGTATCAATGTAACAGTTTCAAAATTATAGCAATTACGCTGATTTTTGCATAATTAAGTAGATCATTTGCCATTAATTACATGGGCCCGAAACTACGACCAAAAATCTTAAATCAGTTCGAGAACTCTCCAGCGTATTTCCACAAAGTTACACATTATACGCCTTACGTAACTCCTGAAAACTTGTACACCAGCCTTGCGGGGAAGGAATTTTCATAAATTATGCAAATAAGATACTTAATTACATTATTTTAAGCCCAAAAATCTAATCAGGTTCGAGAGAACGCATGGACCCGCTTCTTTCCACCAAGGTACACCATCGTAAGCCCTACGGACTTCCAGATTCGATAATCGTACACAACCAGGTGAACACGGACGGCGAGCAGGACAGGACGCATGACAGAAGACAGACAGAAAGACCGAGAGAACAGAAAAAGTGATGACGAAGTCTCTTGCCCTTTTTGCCAAACAAAGTTCAGGCGAGACAACAAAAGTGATGGTAAGTATAAAGGGGAAGCTTACCTTTGCTTGATGTACTTGACCACTGATCTGGTTTGATTCCACTACCTGGGATGTGCTGCATGACTGTAAAACATTTCAAGAAATAAATCTCAAGGAAAAAAGTACACTTTTGCTTACATTAATCTTTAATTCTCAGGACTTGCTCAGATTTGGATTGGCTGATATGGCTATAATGCAAGCCAAAAAGTGTCAGCATCTATCGATTAGATGGGGAAAGAATAGCATCATCACGGCAAGCTGGACTACAAGTTGTAAATCTTGGGAGTTTTTTTACATTCAAATGTTAGTTTAAAAGGTGGGTGACCCCATTGACAACCTCGTCCCCCACACTTTACTCAAATTTAAAGAGACACTGGCACATTTGAAAAATAGTGCGCCCTCAAGATTTTTCAAAATTGATATTTTTCGATGGTTGTAAAGCTTTTATATACATTAGCCCTCACCGGAAATGATTATTACCAAATCGGCGTCCTTATGGGTAAACAGAACGATTTTATAATCAATGTCGCCGGCAAAATTAAATCAGCAGACGACGGACATGGTGTTTAACACAAGAAAACGCACGCCTTGTTTACCATGGCATGTGCCCTGTTTGACCGGTCTGTGACCTTTGTGGTTTTAATATCAATGAGAATGAGTCTATGATATTCATGTGATATATACATTTGTTGGTTAAAGTATTATGGAAAACTTAAAGTTAGCCTACAAATTACCTGGATGTCTTTAACCTCTTATTAACGTCCCTATCTGCTTTTGAGTATGCTATTTTTATGTGTAAAATGTATCTCTATTCTTCCAATGGCCTAGACTATCATTTGAGAGCAAATTGAAGAGAAGGGACAAAATGTGAAAAATTGGACCATGATTGGGCCACCCACCTTTTAAGGTGGGTGGCCCAATTACACACTTAAAAGTGTGTAATATACAATCAACTTCTTGAACCTAGCATAGCACAACTTATGATTTTTAACCCTCAAATATTTCCTTAATAAATATCGGTTTACAATACATTAAGCAATAAATTTGACTCCTCGTGCACTAAGAACATACCTTTAATAGTTGTTGTCCTTGAATTTGATGTTTAAGGCACCAAAGTTAAGCTGTGGAAATTCAATACAAACACTTGTAGTATTTAAATAGTTACATATTTATGTTGTCTAAAGCAATAATACCTTTTTCAAAAAAATGCCCCAATTGTCAATTTTTATTTTTGGAAGGTTGTTCAAAAACGAGGAAATCCTCTTAAACGAGGAAATTTCACACTCCTGTATAAAATTCCCTTTATGATAAATAGAGAATTTTGAGGTTTAGTGTTTGCAGGTATAACTTACTAGCCAATTACCAACATAACTGCAAAAATCTCATTTTTTTTAGAATTGGGGGCACTCTTCAAAAAAAGTGCTATTATTACTTTAAATTGCAATTGCATTTGTTATTTATGATACATATCTCAGATCTCCAAGGTAAGTTGACCAACGACACTGAACAGCTTTGCTCTATGGGCATCAAGTTTGAAATCATTCACTGAATGTGTATCACCTTACTACAATAAATTTATCTGGAATCGGGGTATGTGACAAGAAAGACTAAAGAGGAACGTCACATTTCCTGAAAATCCAAAATTTGAACATACCGAAGGCCAAATTTAGCATAGCATCCAGTGAAGCTCACGGCATGTTACTTTTGTGATTTTGGGTACAAGATCTCAGAATTGAAAAAATAATAAAATGTAAAAAAAAAATATTTTTTTTCATTCCAGATTTTATGAAAATCTACAGCCCAAAATCTGTAAATGTCGGTAAAAGATTACATCTCTGGATCAAAGAGTAAAAGAATGTTAACTGATTTAAATAATACCAGCAATTATGGCAATCAGTTATATCATTATGTTGTTAGAAACTTTGTTTAAAATTGATAAAACGGCCAAAGGTGGTATGACTAAGTTGTTGATGCAATCACTAGGAAACAAGATTCATCCAACTTGGAACACAATTCTCTCCCTTGAAGCATGTTTTCAAAGTTGACCATATCTCAGCATAAGAATCCACTCTTGACAAAAGCCTGACAAAAACAGTAAAAAGAACCAAACTGGCCCTAAACCATGCTAAAATGCATCAAATTCTAAATATGAACACAAGCTGAAATCAAGCAAAAGCCTGAAAATTTCTGTCTGACAGCTGACCTTTGACCATATACCATAGGTCATAGGGAAGCATCACCAATGACATATGACTTCCATAGTTAATTTTGCTATTGGAGAGGGTTTAAATTTGACCTCATTTGAACTCCATATGACAACTGATAAAAAATAACTGAAATTAACTATAGCAAGTTACATGGAAAGGGCCACTAAAAGGTTAACCCATGATGATCAATGACCCCAGATAAACACTTACTTTACCTGTGGACCCTCTTTGCAAGACCACCCTAATTAGTAGGTCTGACCCACCAATAATCTTGTGCAAGTGCCATACAAATACATCAATTTCCAAAAAAAACAAGGCTAACATATACTGTACGCTAAAAGCCTAAGAAGCCTGTCATTTTTGGGGCAGGAGCCAGACAGCCAGGCAGGCAGCAGAGACAGAACAGGGACGGTGAATCAAGACGTTTGACTTTACATTAGGCTAGATTTTTATTCACAAATCGACGGCAAAAAGGTCTTTTGTCTTTGTATCATTTTATATTTGCCAATATCATGGTAAATTAATATTTACAGCAAAGTTTTGGTTTTGAAAACAATACATGCCATGACATGTACCTTGATTGAACTTTCAGGTATCCACATGTCGTGTAAGCCTACAGAGTTACAAGTTATCCACCGAACAGAGAGGGTAAGCTATTGTCATGAAATCAATGATGTTAACAAAAAGAATTACTCAAAGGAGTAACAGTTCACAATGATTACTTTAGAACGGCTCAAATTTTACTGATGCCCCATTCATTTGTAATTCCGTGAATGCAACATCAGCTCAGACAGCCAAGGAAGTTGCCTATCAGCGAGGGTTTATAGCTCCCTTATAGGGGAAACTGCAGATGTGGAAAGATTATCATGGCTGATATCTTACCCTGTCAAATGTTACACTGAATTCAGTTGATTCTTGCCATTGCGACATATTTAATTGTCAACTCGTCCTTGACCACACCACACAGAGATTCCTTACACTAAAGAGGGCCATAGTCTATGCAATAACAATGCATTGACTTACAAGCACTGGTTTCAGCTTCTTAATGCAAGACACCATGATACATTGAAATTTGAGTCCTAGGAAAATAGTTCAATTTACGCATTCAAGTGTTCAAAGAAAATTCTCAGACACAACTATAACATCTCACAAATCTCCATACTTCTCTCTGAACTGAAACAACACTAAACCATCCACATGAACTAAATATAGGTCTTGTGGGCAGATATTATTATTCCGATTTTCCTGACACTAAAAATAATCACCCCCAACTATGTTGACCATACCTAAAGAGTATTTCCAACCATGAACATCGTGCAAACTACATCACAAAATACTGGCAAAAGCAACAAGTGCACATATTTAGCTTCATACAACTAAGTCGGGCTAATTGAAAACAACTCTGCTGGTTCACATTCACACCTTTGATCTTAAATATGTATGAAGTCACTTTCAAAAATCTGCACTTGTGGAAAATAAATGTAACCCAAAGGAGTTTTTATTCAGAACAGAATAAACTTTAAAATAATCATTTAAACAGCAACCATGATGCTCAAAATTTGGTAAACTAATAATGGACACATAAGACAGCTATTTAAACATTACAAACATTCACCCCATAACTCAAGTTTACAAAATGTAGTACAATCACTCTGACACTATTCTGCACACATAGCATGCTTATACTGGGTCAATACTTTCTCGGTTTACATCCAAGGTTAGGGTTAGGGCGAGAGCTAGGCATGACATCAGTTTCTTCTCTCAGTCTGATGTGAGTCACTGCATTAGTCTGATGCACTGTGGTAGTGGATGGACTATTTAAATATGAAGGGAAAGTGTTTTCTCCTAACTGCTTGCTAAATGGGCACTTCATCTATCCCACAATATGCATGGTGCTGACGACTTGCTCATATTTGGATAAATTTGTAAATTCAATACACCTGATTTTAATTTTCTGTAGTTTTTTCATATTGATAATGATCAAGTTTTACAGTAAGAGTATTTACCGATGATACTATCTCAGATCTCCAAGGTAAATTGCCCAAACACTGAATTGCTTTGCTCTATGGATCAGTTTGAAATCATCATGATCATGTATCATATAGTACCCATAGTATTGGAGGCAAGTGATACGCGAGATTAAACATTTACCCAACACTGAATTTCATCAGTCTAACAGCTAACAATCAGACACTGAATTTCTCAGCGAGGACAAAAAGCTATCTCACAAGCAGAGTGGGCTGGCCTGTAGTCCTGAAAACATTGCCATTCATGATAACTACTCAAACAGGCAACATTTCCAATTATTTTACATGATTGTGGATGGACTAGCTTGTAAGATATTTGAAAATAGGGTGCCTGATTTCATTGCATTTAAATAGAAGCAATATATCCAGCTCAGACATCCAAGGAATTGCCTACAGTGAGGGTTTATAGCACCCGCTATAGTGTGAACTTTCAGATGTGGAAAGCTTCATCATGGCTGATATCTACCCTCAAATGTTACACAATGAATTAAGTTGATTCTTGCATGTGCTTAAAGTTATTGTCAACTGTCTTGAGATACATGATTCTTAGCCAGATGGCATTCATAGTCTATGCAATAAAGAATGCTGATTACATGCACATGTTCCAGAGATTTTAATGCAAGAACGATACACGCAATTGAATTGAGTTCAGGAAAATGTTTTCAATTAATTTTAAGAATTTAAGTGTTCAAAAATGTTCTCAAATTCTCAGGACTTCTCTCTGAACTGAAGCAACATGCCATCCCATACTGAATATTGATCTTCACTTGATATTTTTAGGTCGGCCTTCCAACTCTAAAAATAATCAAATAGTGTTGAATGGGAAGCAGGGGTACGTATCTTGTGCGAAGGGGTCATAATCCGTTATTTTATATTTTGCCGCACAAATTTAATAGGGCCTTTCAGTTTCATAGCGTTTTATATCGATATTTGGAATTTTTGACAATGTTTTTAAAGTTCTGATGCTACCCCTGATAGAAAGTTTATCCATAAAATGCTGCCACCATTCACACCAATACTTTGCAACAATATTGTGAAATAAATGCATACCTAGTCATGCTTTGAAAATGGTTTGGTTCACATTCTTTGATCTCATGTTCTTGAGTCACATTTGAAAATCTCACTGTGAAAATAATACAAACACGGATTGGTGTTTGATCAATTTAGAAGTCAGAATTAAACTGTTCATAACATTTGAAACCGCAAACAAAGGATGCATCAAATTTAGTTTGACAATAACGAGCAACTATTTAAACTTACGCTGCACCCGTCTCAACATTTGAAGTAACCTCACTTTGAAGCAACTATTCTGCACATAGCAAGTTATATCAAATGTCACTATCACTTCAACTTCTTCTAGTTTAAGGTTACGGTAAGAGTTAGGTCCGTTCATACTTCCACTGCCACTGTCGAATATCAATCAACTTTCTGCACGGTTTTGGTTGCAACCCACTGCAATGCAAGTTAAAATGAATTAACTTTGTTGCAGTACTGCATTGAGTATGGCAGAGACTGCTATCCAGGCATTGCAACGCACTGCAATAAGTGAAGTCTGAACTGACCTTTATGCAATGATATCACTTCTTACTTCAGCCATGTAGAGTACAACTGCAGTAGTCCAATGCTATCTGTGCATTGGATGGACTATTTGAATATGGGGAAAGGGTTTTTTTAACTGCTTGCTAAATTCTATACCACAAATGCATTCTGAAGACTTGCTCAGATTTGGCTAAATTTGTGTAAATTCAATAACTATTTTAATTAGCAGTCATTGGTTTTCATAATTGATTGATGATCAATTTTAGCAGTAATTTAGAATCATTTTCTCCATATATATCTCAAGATCTCCAAGGTAAATTGACCAATCACTGAAATACTTTTTTTTTCTATGGATCAATTTTTGAAAATCATCATTGATCATGTATCATAGTACCAATAGTTAGTGAGTGCAGTGATAAAGGATGTTGACATTTTTACCTGCATTTTCTTCAATGAAGTTCATCAAACATTAGGGTATCGTGACAAGCTATATGTTAACAGGCAGACCGTGGATTTCTGGCGGAGGACAAAAAAGCTTTTCTCACAAGTCAGAGTGCATTGTTGCATGTGGTTTTGAAACCACCCCTTTATTTTTTAACCCACCCTTTTTATGAAAACACCCTTATACCAGCAGTTACAACCCACCCTTCTGTCCGAGTCCCCATGCCATGTACAAAACACACAACTATCGATGGTGGTCGAATTCGCCTACGATACCAGATATGCAACATTGCATTTAAAAAAAGAGATATTTGCGAGGGAAAGCCTTGCGCGACTGAGCCCCCTCCCGGCAGGGGGGGTCACAGGGGGCCAACGGATAGGTCCAGGGGGGGGCTGGGGCGAAGCCCCAAAGGATCCGCATTTCTATTGCTTTAAAGCACTCTGGAGGCCTTACATACAGATATGCCAACTTTGGAATCAGTATTCAGTATTCCCAGACCCAACAATCAGTAATTTTTGACCCAGGTTATATTTAAAGGCTAAACTTTAAAAGCCCTAACTTAAACTAAGCTACCTATATACATATGGATTGCATCAATGATATAGAGCTCTTTAAAAACCGCGTTTCCAGAAAAATGGATAGAGCTCCGCCGTCCGACAGCCCCATTTAAGAACTTGTCAGTAGAAACTAAGTCCATCTGAGAATTTTTTTATATTACATGAAAAAAGGGAAAGTCTCAATTTTGAAGGCCATATTTGACACTGCATCATGAGAGAGGCCTTTGAATACTCTCCTTAACAAATCTGGAGTTCTGCCATCTGCACAATCCCCACCTAAAAGGGAACCGAGTATACCTATGAACACAACCACAGGAGAATATTGTTAAACTACAGTAAGCACCTAAAAACTTTAAAGGCTCATAACTTGAAAACTAGCGCCCTATGCACATATGAACTGCACCATGATATAGAGCTCTTTAAATACCTTTTTTCCAGAAAAAAATGGACAAAGCTTCGCCGTCCGACAGCCCCATTTAAGGAACTGTCAGTAGTAACTAAGTCCATATAGAGAATTTTTTTAATACATAAAATATTAAGGCCTGAACTTTTCAAGCTTGAAAACTTCAAAACCAAACCCGCCCTATAACATGCATTGTTTGTTGGATAGATCCCTTTGCACCTTTGCCTGTTAGTAGTTTTAAATAAAATCCCATCAGAACATTTAGCAGACAGCAGTTTAAATGGTTAAATTAAAATATAATGTGAGTGACCACCGAACGTCGGAGAAAAACGATGTCGGAACCAGTCTAACAGACTTAGTAAATTGAAAATCTTTCAATCTATGTTCTTTTATTAACTCTGAAAAGGTATTGCCCTCTTTCCTTACCTTTATTGTTCTGTATTTATTTATGTTCTGTCCTTTAATATACGGAAAATCGGAGATTTGCTAGTCAAACAAAAACGGAGACGGGAGAACAAACAAAACCCGGGAGTTCTCCCGCGTAAAACGGTAGATTTGGCATCTCTGCTATAACCTCTCCAGAACAGCGCATTTCTAGTATGGACCGATCGCACCAGGCCCATACTAGCTTCAGACTGCATTCTCTTTTTTTACCAAAATCAGAAAATATGGAATAAAATGATTGAAGCGTGCCTAGAATATTTGTGAATGATATTTTGAACCGAACTATTTATGTTAAATTGTTCTAAACATATCGTTTCCCTTCAAAATTCTACCCGCCACCCGGGTCACAATTTGACACCTCATTTGGTCATTTCCGAACTCATGTCTACACATGGCTTGTGTCAAGGTCAATAATGTTGTCAATAATCTAATACATTCCTGATTTTGTTACTTATATAAGTATTTATTTATGTCCTATATATTGTTCAGTGATAAAGTCTGGGGATGCAAATGCTTTGAATTTCTCAGAAATACTTGGATATCATGATTTTATTGTGTGCAGAACATTTACGCGAACCCACTTTTGGGTTCCCTGCAAGTGTAAACCCCGCTTTTTTATTACTAACGCACGCTTTTGACCTAAAACACACATTTAAAGCAGGGAAATTTTTAAACCACCCTTTTTGGAATTTAGCCGACTTGTAACACACGCTTTCTAAAGCGGGGGTTGCCAAGTATTATGGGCTGGCCTGTAGTCCTGGAAAACAATTTGCCATTCAATTACACAAACAGGTAACACTGTCCCATTATTTGACATGATTTGATGGACTACTTGTAAGAAATTTTCCAAATAGGGTGGCCTTTTAATTGTTAGTATTGAATGCAAGCATAGTCAGCTCAGACATCCAAGAATTTTACCTATCAGTGAGGGTTATAGCACCCTCTATAGTGGAAACGGCAGATGTGGAAGAATTCTCATGACTGATATCTTACCCTCAAATGTTTAAAGAATAGGTTCATGCAGACAAAGATTGCTCTTTGTGCAGTGTGGTAAATAGAGTGAGGCAGATTATTCTTTCAGATCCAACATTGGAGCCATTATTACATACCAAATTTGGTACCCGGAGTCCTAAATGACAGACTATTTTAGAAAATGATTTCTGATCTTATAAACACCATTGAATTCTTCACTTGCCCCTTCGAACAAATGTATACCACACTTTTATGACAAAGTAGAGTTCATATTTAGTCAAAGAGTCTTAAATTATATTATGTGCCTGATAAAGAATTCTTCAATTGAAGAGGGGTTCCAGATTTATCTTTGGTTAAATGACCACCAACAACATAAAGATCATCAACTCATGAACACCTGATTTAGGTAACGTAGTACTTTTTAAGTTCCATAAAACAAATATTGACGCTTAAATTTGTGCAATTGGATAGTAAAAATGTATCACTAAGGACACATTGGGTGTTCCCAAACTGTGGCTTGTGAAATGTAAACCCCAAATTTTCCCTTGTTGATATATTTTTGCTATTGCATTCGATATGCAGTCAATACTTGTATATACTATTGTGTGGAACTGCTACAAAAATTAACCACAGATGAGAGGGGAGGCAAAACCCCGCCCGCAAACCAAATAAAGTGTTATCCAATGAATTTTGAGTCGCACCCCTACATTGTGTACCTTCTACTGCATCTCACATCGCTTCTCCTAAAGGTATCTTTTCTTGTGTTTTAATCTGTGTAGCATTGTCAAACAAAATAAATGGAGAGTTAAAGGGACACTGGACCAACATTTCCATCAAAATTCCTTAAAATACTGAGATGAATACAGTGCGAGTCAAACTGATTGTTCCCCGATGAAACAAAAAATAATTTAAATATTTGTAATCTTTTTATAATATTTTATATAACTTTATATTATATATTACAAATCATTACATCTTAATCACCATGTCCAAATCAAATGAGATTCATGCATTTTAATTTTTCAAGTATGATGGCCTCACTTTAGAGGCTCCGAATGCGCTTGTACAATTTAGTACCAGTAGAGACTGATAGGATGATGAGTAAACATTTAACATTGTAATTCACAAACCAGGATCCAGAAACGAGATAGGCAAGAACTTTCTTGGTTGTTGCATTTATTTCTCCATAGTGGAGCACAAAATTATTAATATTTTATCATGAAAGAAAATTGTTCCAAAAAGTCTGACCTTTGACCTTTAGCCACCTAAGGTGTTCACTTAAATTGAAACCTGTTTTGGTGTGTATTTTTCAGTATCTTTTTGTTTTGCCTTCGTTAATAGTTTCAAAAACAAGTTCATTCCAACCCTGAAGAATGCTAAACAGTCAAAATATAATTGTCTACTACTGTTGCTTAACCCAACTTAATAACCGACCTGTGTGATACCATAGAGGTAATATAGAGAAGGAGGGTGCTCCCCAAAATCTAATCTGTGTTTAAGTGGTCTAAAGCTGTCTTACGCATTGTCCCAATTAATGAATTGTCCACTTGAGACGCTCTTGCAAGAGTGCTTGATGTCATGTGTGGTATGGGACTCTTGCACTGCCGAGTGATCATCGCTTATCAAAAATCATATGGGAGAAATGACCAGCTTGACCTATGCCGGAAGTCTTGTAGAAGAGACATTTTCTGCAGGTCTTCCCAGGGCAAGCATCCGATTTCTTGCGGCATTTTTTTAATTTCCACACTTGTGTTGATTGTCTGCCCGCAACACCGATCGTTCTGTACTTTCCGTTAACATTCTACAATACAATTCTTCACGTCATATCTCCGAAGTGAACAAAATAGACAATTTTTCATAGCATCATAATTATATTTTATACTATTTATATTTTTTTTACACTTTAAAACTTGTAAAAGAGTTCAGAAGTGCAATGAACTGATTGTCAGCGCTGGCCAAGCTGGGCCAATATTTTTTTCAAGGCACAGAAAAATGACCGTAAGACAACAATGTTTCTGCCGTATTTTTTCCGCATTCGGTGTCTTTGACATGCACATTATTTCATGACACGATGTTATTCTTTTAATTTTAAGCTTAATGGACATGATATTACTAAAAGTCTAAAGGTTGGAAATCATCATCAGAATCGGAAAATTCGCTTAAAGTCCTACACTGCATCCTTACTCGTAATAAATCTTGTCCTTGTATATAGCGCCATGTTTTTTTTAGAAATCTTAGTGGTGGTGTGTTTGCATGTGGGACAATTTTCGCTAGTAATCCCGTGAAAATCAATTTGCCGCGATCGATATTGCCCATTCATTGGTAATTGCTTATAACGAACATTGAATAATACAGGCTGGCTAGGTGCACCCTCCTTCTATATAATACCTCTATGGTTATACTCATTGTGTCATTTATTCCCATTTATCCACCAGTACCCCACTTGAAATTTGGCGCTTTCAATTACCAAATCAATAGAATCTTGTGCAAGGCAACTCTGAGGCCTTTATTTTAAATGAGTGCATATAATTTGATTGCCTGAACCAAATGAAAATTCAAAATTCCGTGATAGCTATTTAAATGTTACTTTTGAGTATTTACCATTTTAGAGCTACCCTTGCACCAGTTTTGAAAGAAAAATCAGGATAGTTGGGGAACAACTGTAGATTGGGGCATGCCTTAGCAAAAAAACAAGTTTACACTAAAGTATGATAGCCACCCAAAAAGGGCCCTAAATTTAAGTCAAAGTCAGTTTGGTCAATTCTAGCTTTTCCCTACAATTTTCAGTAAAAACAATCATTAAATAGTTAAATAGTTTAAATTTTAAACAAACCACTAGTATATCGAGAACTTTAAAGACATTGATTACATAAAAAGGTCATGTACCAGTTTGAATGGTTTAAAGGAACTACTCAACTCTGATACATGTGTATTTTTTGCAGTTTTGTTGTGCAACCTAAGCCATTATCATAAACATTGGCAATCTTGATTTACACAAGAACTGTTTTGAGTCATTTCAGACAAGGGTTAACATTAAGAAAATGCAATAACAGTAATTGGTTAATGCAACCTAGATTTGCGCATATTTGGTTTGGCTAAATGACTAAAAGCCATGGAGAATCGGCATCTATCGATAAGATGGGGAAAGAATGGTCATCATTGCAAATCTGGTTTTTATTCCTTTCACCTGCTAATTGCTTAATTTGTTTTTAATCCACAGTGAAAAAGGTACATTTGAATTAAAAGATTTATCGGTTTAAAATTCAATTCAATTGGATAGTAAAAAACATCACCTACCTTCCACCTATTTTCTGGTATCAACATGTTTCGCTCACTGTATAGTAACTGTGGAATATAAACATAACTATTGAGGTTGTATTAATATGATGTCGAAATTGATGGCAAATCTTCAGTTTGATAAATAATCCAGATCTCCATGTTAAGTTGCCAATTGAACAAGCTTGCTCTGTGGATCAAGTTTGGAATCCAGTACTGTTTACGTATCATGTTAAGGGCAGTGTGAACCTTGATTTTCCCCGAGAATCTATTTTTGTTTGTAACTTTGCAAATGTTTATTAATTGTATGTACAGTATACATTTCTAGAAAGAAACTTGGACGATGAATCCGATATGGCATCAGATTAATGTAAAACTTTCCGTTTGGAGAAAATACTAAAAAAACATGATTTTGCCCACAAAATTTTCAACAGCATACAAAAACACTTTGAATTTTTATGATTTCTATGTTCTTTTTTAGAAACAGACAATTTGTCTACGGACGTTTTTTTCAATTTTTTAAAAAAAGAGCTTACTTTTCGAATATTAAGGAAACGTCAAAAAAAGTGTTATTTTTTACTTTTCTTTTCCAAATTTTAGTATATATAGAGAATATCTTTAGTTAGAAATCGAAAATGAATTGCGAAACCGTCCCTGGATAGACCAATTGCTATCGTAAGGAAGTTAACCCTTACCTTTTACTTGGTATTTTTGGATTATCTGTCTGAAAATTTGCCAATTTTGCGAAATTTGGAACATTGAAGAAAATCCTTTTGTAGTAAAAAAGTGGACTTTTCACGCCATTTCAAGCTGTCTCTCTCTTTCTCAAATAACTTTATCTTTGAACTTCAAAATTGAGTATGTTTGTGCAAGTGTCAAATACATCTTTATGCCTATTGAATCAACATATTTTGTCTCTAAACTCCAAAATTAAAGACATTGAATTTCATCGTGTCTAAATAGCGCGTTTTTTACATTTTCACGATATTATTTTATTTGTTCCAAGATTCGTTCGCAGCAAAGTACTTAAAACACACGCACCTCTTCATTACCGGCAAAAATCCACCGCGCGCGGCTATGGTGCGCACTTACGCCTGAACTGCGTAAATTGCTTAAATTCCTGCCGTTTAAACCAAGCGGTTTTTGTGAATTTAAGGGTCAATAGATGTTTTAAAAAAAAATCGGCAAAAAAATACAGCTCCCGATTGTCTGCAGTGGAATAACCTTTGTGGTAACTATAGAACACAGTTTGAATGTTTGTAAATGTGCAACAACCAAAATTCGTGTAAAAACAATAGCACCAGGGTTGACACTACGCTTAACTATACATTATATAACTATACATAATCATCTATATGTAATACATGTATCTTACATTATATTTATAGTATTACACATCCTTCTTAATAAATCTTTGGATGCAGAATAAGGAGATTTAAAATAATGTTTGGTTTTTAAAGGTGGTATTACAGGGATTAGACCATCAATTTTTCATACATTGAGGAAGGGGATGTGTATGAACCCATGGGAATTGATAACAGAATTATGTACAAGTATTTTGCTGTTTCTTTCTCAACTTTATTACAGCTTTAAAGGAAAATTAAAACTTTGAAAATTTTTCTTCTTTTTCGGTTTTTTTGTTTTTTTAATTTCCATTTATTTTTTAATTTTAGAAAATGTCGAAGCAAAACACACCCTCTAGTGACCTGATATATGCCTAAATTGAAGTGATAGACATTGCTGTTTTAATCATGCTATACAGAAGGGTCACTTTTCAGATTCTTGATTTTCACAGGTACATATATTTAACTACCCCCTGGAATATGATTAAAACATAGAAGTTGAAATGATCTTAACATTTGAACTTGATATGCTATATATTAATCCTTGACGATGCAATATCCCTGACATACCACCTTAACAAAGGAACAACAGTTTAATCTGATATTAACACCTTAAACAAAAGGCACAAGTTTATCTGATATACAGTGTAAGCTGTTATAAGTGCTTACACCACACGTTTTAGAGGTAATATTAAATAATCATACCTTTCAATTTTCCAAAAAGATGCGATGACGTCATTGCGACCAACACACATATGGTCACGAATCGCTGGCCGGGCCAGCGACTCTCGTGGCTTTGCCAGGCCTCGGTCATATGGAATGGTGGGCCGAGGCCCCGGTTTTGAATCCCGCAAGGATGTAATATTTGTTAGCTTCTATCCCCTTTACCCTTTCCTTCGCTCTGTCTGGAGATAGGCTAGAACCAAAAGGCATTATGGTTAGATCAGCTCAGACAAATCCAAGTTAGTTTGCCTATCAGTGAAGTTTGAAGTAACATCACTTTGCAGCAACTATTCTGCACATATCATCATCCCATAGCATGTTCATACACATTTTACTATCACTGTACTGTCGACTTCTGTTTTAAGGTTAAGTTTCGAGTTAGAGTAAGAGTTATGCCAATGATTATCACATCTTACTTCAGGCTTTGTGGAGTACAACTGGCCGTAGTCTGATTCGACTGTGTATTGGGTGGTTCTAATCCTGAAATATGTGGGAAAGTGTTTTCTAAACTGCTTGCTAAATTCATGCATTCATCCCACATAAAGCAATGGGGGATACGGAAGACACTTTCTCATATTAGGCTAATTTTGGTGTAAATGCAATATAATTAATTTTAATTAGTATGAATGATTTCATATCATTTGTGACCATGTTTACATTAAGTCCGAATTATTTCGTATATGATGCATATCTCAGATCTCCAAAGGTAAATTGACCAATCACTGAATTGCTTTGCTCTATGGATCAATTGGAAATCATCATGGATCATTTTATCATATATTCCCACTACCGAGTGCAAGTGATAAAGTTGAAACATTGTTTACCTGACATTACCGTCGTATGAAGTTTTCTTCAAACATCCAGGTATTCATAGAAAGCTACAGGCTAACAAGCAGAACTCAGATTTCCAGCGAGGACAACAAGCTTTCCCTCACAAGAAGAGTGGACTGGCCCATAGTCCTGGAAAACAATTTGCCATTTCTTAATCAATTACCAAACAGGCAACACTTCAATTATTTGACAATGATTTTTGATGGACTAGTTTTTAAGAAATTTTAAAATATGGTTCCTGTTTATTTTGCCATTTATTGAATGCAAGACATCAGCTCAGACATCCAAGGAAGTTTGCCTATCAGTGAGGGTTTTAATAGCACCCCCTTAGTTGGAACTGCAGATGGGAAGAATTCTCATGACTGATATCTTACCCTGTCAAATTTTGACGGATTCGTTCTACAGACACTGATGCTCTTCATGCAGTGTGTTTAATAGGGAGGCAGATCACAGCTGTTTGAGAGTCTCATTTTTATATTATTAGAGGTGGGGCTATAAGGGTCATATTTGGGTCATTAGTATCAGATCACTTCGAACCAGGCTAAAATGATACTTCATATGCTTATCCCATTTTCGAAGAACAAAAAATAAAAATGCCAACACCAGGTGCCCCCAACGAAAATCAAAAGGGCCGCCAAATTGGCCAAAATCATGTTTTTTGACCATACCTCGATAAGCTTTTGTTAAAATCAACTTCATTTTTGTGGCCATACCCTGTTTTGCATGCAAGGACTCATTCCTATGCAACTTCCATCCACCATGACTTTTTTCGTGCCTCGATATGGCAGTTTTCCCGAAAATTGGACTCGCGAGGAGGGCGCGTTCCCAAAAAAGTACATCACGTATGAAAAGTTTTTAAATTTTAACTGTGGGCATCAATCAGAATTGTTGGGCAATCATTTTTCTGAAGATTAGAGCGTGTACACTTACCATTTTCCCTGTGCGATCGATTGACAATTTGACAAAAACACACTCCTTGAAGATAACAGGGGTCACGAACTTCTTACGTGTGGGGTTCAATGAGGGCCTTTTTTGACATTAAATAGCCTATAGTTTTAAAACCGCAAATACCACCAAGTCAAATTTTCCGCAAAGTGGTTCATAAGCAAACTCGCTTCAACAACATTTTGAATGTTTAAAAATCACCATTTCCAATCGGACAATCGCTTTATGGGGAAGCGCCCTCAGAGCTCAATTTTAATCAAAAAACGTCATTTTCAAGAAAACGAAAGCTATGGTGAGGTTTAAGTTGCATCGCATGATTCCTAATACCCCAAACATGGGTTGCCACCAAAAATAAAAATTTAACACAAAAAAATAATTGATTATGTCCAAAAATCAAATTTTGGACATTTGGCGGCCATTTTGGATTTTCGATGGGGCACCCTGGTTTTCGGCACTTTTTTTTTTTTTCAATTTTTTTCTTCGAGGGGATCAGATGGATTAAAGTCATCAAATGAGCTTGTGTTCGAAGTGATCTGAACATAGTAACGTCTATAGCCCACCGCTATATTATTACAAACCAGATTAAACAAACACATATCAATGGCGACACACTTTTTGACATTATTTTGATTATTTATTTACACTAACTTTATCCTGTGTACATTTTACGAAATTCCATTGCTCTGGCAAATAGATTTTTCATAAAAATCTAGTTAAACGTCTTTCTATGGAAGGGGGCATATAGAGGGCGCTATAACAACAAATCATGACCTTTGTAGGCTATATGGCAAGATTCCGCAATGGATTTTCCTTATTTTTGCAGATGTTAGCTCATGCATGTCCCTATCAGTTGTCAAATTGTGGCCCACTGCTTAAAATTCTCTAAAAATAAAAGAGCGATATGCATGGGGTCAAACAGCTGTGAGGAATTAACCCTTCAGACGACAACAATTTAGCCAATCATGAGGACCACATTGGTACCAGAAGTCCTAAATTAAGGACCATGTTAGGACATATGCAGTATCTTCCAACACCATGGAATTCCACACTTGTCCCCTTTGACAAGTTAAACCACAGTTCGTTATGACAAAGGAGTGCCATATTTGTTTTAAAGTTTAAGGTGGCTGTGAAGTCAGAATTAGTCAACGGCCAGTTTTTAGTTTTTTTTCATGTTACCGGAACGCATAACAGTTTTCTTTTTCTTTCCATATATTTTAACAATCTACTATATTTTTTCCTCGTTTTGTTCATTTTACCTTGACTAATGTTTACGCCTTTTTTTTTTCCAACAACAACACACTGGGCTGAACTGCCAAAGGGCGGGTAATTTCGCTAATTACCTCTACGCGTCTGTGCTATGCGCGTCGCGCTGTGTAATGAGCGCATCAGAAACGCTTTGATGTATCGATTCGATATGACGTGTGTCCATGGTAACTTGTATGCCATTGTAAAATGGTTGCCCATTTGAGTTGCTTTTGCAAACAGAATGGGATTTTAATTTCAGGTTTGAGCCTCATAATTGTTGAATTTTGATCATAAAAATAATCCCAGATAAAGCAATTTGACCTGGTGCAGAAGCTGTGTGAAGAATAAGAGATTAAACGCTTGTGTTTTGGAATAGGCTATATTTGTATCGAAACGGGACAATATTTTGACAAAATGCGATTTTCTCTAGTGTTCACTTTCATCGATAATTCATGATTTTCGTTCCCATTTACTCGAAATCCATATCAGCAACGGTAAGAAATGAAATCTGCCTTTGCCTCGGGATAAAAGATTAATAAATAAAAAAAGAAAAATTTTTTAGTTTTTCATTCTTTGGTAAAAAATAAAATCGTGATTTAATGTCAACCTTTGACAATCTTGGCGTTGTTTTTCGCAATTGAACCCACGGTTTTTGGCTTTTTTTGGCAAATAATTTGATAAATAGTGCAGAATTTGAAAAAAGGGAAATACCGACCCTAGAACTAGACTATGTAATACAAAACGAACACGTCACATTTTTATAACATTTCTCTATTTTTTTATAGGAACCAAAAAACAAATGATGAAACTCACCCATTTTTTAATGATTTTCTCAAAAAATATGTATTTTTGGGAAAAACTATTATCATATGGCTTCCTTGAGTCACTCGCTGCCTCATATGTATAACTTTTATATATATGTTTGGACCCAATTACGAAGATACGGCAGAAAACGGTTCCTTTGAATTCCTGACTTCACGCCACCTTAAGTGCTTGAAAAAAATTAATGTGTTTCCAGCCAGATTTGAACCAAGCTCTTACACCCCTAAAAATAGCAGTCTAGCATTTAGCAGCTCTTCCTGTTGATTACCCGTTGCCTCCTCCCCCACGTCCTGCTGTGCCTTCGCCCATGTCCTGCTGTAAGCCCTCCCACGTCCTGCTGTTGCCTTCTCCCACGTCCTGCTCTTTTGCCTCCCTCCTCCCGTGTCCTGCTGTGGCCTCCTCTCACTGTCCTGCTGGACCCAGATACCGAATAAATAGAGCGTTCCATATTTTAGCTTCAAAATGATGTAGGATAGCCCTAACCTCAATTCAAAGCAAATAGAATTGGCTTTTGGGAAGTAAAAACACTTTGAAATACATTATAGCAAAAAAGTGACATTAGACTTGCTCAGATTTGTAATTGGCTATAATATGGCTATTCAAGCCAAGGGGTAAGCAAGATCTATCGCTAAGATGGCGGAGGGATAAGATGGGGGGTCATCATTGCAAGTCTTCTATCATTTGCTCTGGTAGAGTACAGGCCAAATCCTTTTGGGTCTTAAAGGTAGGTGGTCCAATTTTTTCATTTTATGTTTCTTTGATTAAATAATTACTTTTTTAAATTATTTCATAATAAAGAACCAGAGTGGAGGAGGAAGGACTGAGCCCGCAACCTTGCTAGATTGAGATGAGACATGGAAGCCCTACTGTACTGCAATGAGGTAGTTTGAGGCATATAATATCAGAAAAATAAATTCAACCAGGGGAAGGAAGGAAATGTTTTAAATTTTAAAGAGTGGTTAGGTTATATAACTGTTACTCTTAATCTATGACTTGTTGATGCTTAATATGCGAGCTGCCAATTTGAACAACCCCACACTGTCTAAAAGTAAAACAATTTCTGTAAAATTGTTTATAACCCTAAGGTTTTACATTATGAATGTTATTAGATTTTACTTGCCACATACTTGATTGGCTTCAGAAGAAGCTACTTTCAACCTGAAGTCTTTAAGCAATTTTAGGTACTATTCAATATATGAATTTTGATTGCCAATTTTGTTACCCGTTGTTCCCAATATTAACAAAAATAGTTCTACTAGTGGTATCCTGTCAAACTAGTATGTTAGATGGGAAAAATACCTCTAGTTACACAAATGTGCTTAATTTTAGATAGGTACTTTAGGATTGATGCGAGACTACTTAGAAGAGGTACACTTTTTGTCTACTTCTTCATGAGTTGTTTGATCAATTAAACTGCTTAAGACCTAGCCCTACTGCAACTTTAATAACAATTTCCTTTCAGAAAAAGTATACTTTTCATATGCTACCATGTACAGTTTGAAGTTTGAAAGTATAAAGGTTTATTTAAGCTCAAATGATGCGCAATATCAAAATTTGCAGAAGAAGCGCAAACAGGCCCCACTTCCAAGACGCATGGCCATATGGAATAATCGAACAAGACTGAACATCACAAATTGGGTTTTTTTTTAACCCACAAGGAAAACACATACAGGTTTAATCCGGACATAATACATGGACATTAATACGGGCTCACAAAACAGGTGTTTTAATAATAGTAACCAAATCATACCTTACCAATTTTATCAGACATCAGGGGGATTATGTCAAGTGTGGCAACAATTATCCAGAGTAGCATACACTAACAGCCTGGAAACAAAGTTTACATTTCACTTTTATTTTTTTCACAAAATAAGTAGTACATTGAGATGTTGCCTCTTTTGGCAAATGGACCAGTGCGTTTTTAAAGTATTTGTTAATCTGTTTAAGTGCATAAATCAGCTCAAGACATCCAAGGAAGGTTGAACCTATCAGTGAGGTTTATAGCACCCTCTATAGGGGACAAACTGCAGATGGTGGAAGATTCATCTGGCTATATCATACTCTCAGATCTACAGTTAAGCACTCTGGTATAAGCCCACCCCCTGAGAGGAAGATTTTACTCAAAATCCCATAGCTTTTACAGAACCGTGATACGGTATGTGGCATGGGCATGTGGGATGGGTCGGGATGGGATATGAACAACTATAGTGTTGGATTATCAAAATCATTTTAAATTAAATGAGTTTAAATAAACATTCAGTCCATGCTGCCCCATGATCATGATGGTCAAATCATAATGCCAAATATGCAATGACATTGTGCCCATGCCATGGTTCATTGGTTTTGAGACCTGCCGTTGCAAGATTGTAGTCCCAACAGTGATTTAATAAGAGTCACACACACTGCCATTGCAATGAGTCATGTACACAAAATTCAGGGGGGTAGGGGTTAGGGGGTAGGGACACGATCTCAGATCGATTTGGGAACCTGGGATTTCCAAACGGTAATTTGGGGAAACTGCTACGGGCATTTACTATGGCAGTCTCGGTCCCCGTGACATTAAAAGAATCATCTCCTAACCTTGTCAAAAGATCTTAGTAATATCATGATAAATTAAGAGAAAAATTATAACTTCAAAATATCGCAGGGGTTAGTGGATTAACCCCCGCGCCAAAATAGTGTAATTCAAATAACGGTCATTTAGATTTAATATCGTGACCAGGCCCTAGTCTTTAGTCTGGAAGTCTGTGTGTACCGTTCGATATGCGTAAAAGTGCCCTCCTACCGTTAAGTCTTTGAAACAAGACAAGCACAGGAAAGTTGATGCCATTTTTGAATTTGCTGTTGCGTTAGGTTGGCATGTTCCTACCCCCCCTGACGAAATTGAAATTCTTGAAGATTTAAACCACAAAATACATTTCTTTAGCCTATAGTAGGCGATGTATCTAAATATTGTTTTTTAATTTATATAATTTATGATATTAGGAGACATGGATATTGTGAGTAAGTATTGCAGGCTTTCATCATTTTCAGCAAAAATGAGGTGAAAAATTTTGCTCCATCCATTGCATCCACACCTCAATGGGGAATTTCAATGACATCGACTTCCTATGGCAGGGGTTGTGGTACCATAGTTGGTTACCCGTATGAAGTATAGGGGGGATACATGTAATCCTAAGAATCTGGGTCAATTAGTCCCTAAAACAAATCGTCCCACCCAACTAGTCCAGGTAGAGGTACCAATTGTCCCAAAACCAACTCGTTCCGGCTTAGGCAATTTGCCCATGACAGTACCAAACAATTCGTCCATGTACCAATTCGTCCCAATTCGCTCTCACAAAGTTAGTAACGTAACAAACAAAAATAAATACAATTTACAAAAAATGTTTGACATGAAACAGTTTTTTAACTACTCTTTGCAACTAAATGTATTGAAATATCAAAACACAAAATGCGCACATGGTACGAAGAATGAAACTAATATCCCGAGCTCAAAGGAAAATGAGAACAATTATAAGTAAATCGAGTAGATACGAAATAGTCGATTTTGCTAAATACAACTCTTATTTCGTAAACTTATATTTTTACTTTTCATTATAATATAAATTTACTTTTGTTTAAGTTTGTAAATGTGTGTGTAAGACTTCGCAACAGCCCCCCCAACACAAAACACACAAGACAGTACATTGTATCGTGATTGGTCGAAACTCTGAAGCCTTCTCACACAACTGGACAATACAACGCAGTGCGTTCGGTTTGATTGTGATAGGGTCCGGGAGAATCCGCGATCGCGGAAAAGGACATGTTATGCGCCGGTATTTTGCCTTTCCGCGGGGATTTTTCCATTTTCGCGCGGAAAACGGCAATGAAAAACAGCGGATTGGATTTTCTACCAGAAAGGGTCATTGAACTTCGCGCCGACTTGTTGTCTTAACAATCAAAATGTTGATTGGCAAGAAAAACGATTTGGTCGGCAAGTTGATAATTTTATGATCGAAGGAACAGGCGGTCGAATGCCACTCCGATGATCATGATCAGGGTTGCATTAGTACGCCATGCGCCGAGATTCATAGCACGATTATTGCTCTCTTTGTTACTTGGGGATTTTAGTAGACCACCTATGCAGGGGCGGCGCAGGGGAAAAATCATAGGGAGGGGCGAAACATCATGGGGGGGGGGGGCGACGAAAGACCGAAAGACGAAACAGTACACCGATTAACAGTACACAATGCAATCATGTTTGGTTAAAAAACCTGTTTTTTCTAAATTTCGGGGGGGGGGCGGCCCCGCACCCGCCACCCCCGACGCCGCCCCTGCCACCTAGGATAGTCGTTTTGGAGAATGAAAGGCACAGTTGTACCAGTGATGATAATGGGCCGTCAATTATTCAACCTTGAGTGCACACTTACTCAATTGCATTTAAATCCTCTGACCAGTACTAATGTGTATTCATGAATCGCGGGTTTGCAAAAAGTGTAAACCAAAACAGATTTGAAGATGTTGTGCATTGTGATTGGTATCGATTGGGGGACCTGGGAGTAAATTGTATGTGTCAATTGGATTAATATGGTCAAACAAAGAAAAAACTACTTGATTGACAAGGTGTTGCTAGGGTTCTTAGAAATCGGCGATCTCATAATCAAAAGGCGTCAGACGGGGTGCGAGACAGGGCGTCGCCGTATTAATTAGGTCGTCGTTGTGTTGGGTTAGCAATGATAAAGGGGGAATTGACACGCTTGCGGTATCGTTACTTTCTGATTAGCTAGTTAAATTTTTGGGTTTATGAAGTGGTCGGGCAACGGGATTTGTGTCCAGTTTTGATTGAAATGGATGATTAATTTATTACTTCTGGTACTGTCAGTTTATACTAATTTGGGGGATGCGGGATTTCGACTTTTTTTTGCGCGATTGAGCGCGGAAATGCCGATTTATCGGTGCGCGAAAAATGCGGAATTGCTGAAAATTAGCGCGCGGAATTGAGTTTTTCAAACGCGGGCTTCTCCGGAACCCTAGATTCGCTGAAAGCAAGTAGCTTTTTGACGAGAAATGATTGACATAATAAACGTTGATTCCATGCTATCCTTGTAATTGTTGGAACCCGACAAGGAGATTAACACATTTGCGGCTTGTACTACAAGGGGTTCATGCAAAAGTTACTTGAAATTTGCTATGGAGTTAATCTCTCGTTCGGTGTAATAAGGGAAATTAAGACGATTTAACTTTTTTTTTGGAGTGGGCGTGAAGCTAATGTTGCGTGAATGAAGAGTCAACTGAATGAGTGCTCTATTCTTTACCGTTGTAGACGGACTGTGGTACGCCGGACAATATTACTTCTACACCTGAAAACATGAGCTGATCCCGTCTTGCGGTTTTGTGTTATGAGCAATTGCTCGTTTCCCACGGTCCCATAGGCTACTGTGCGTCCGTTTAAGGACAAAAATACAAAATTGCCGAATTTATTATCAGATGGGACGCATTTGCACGTAAGATTGGCACACGGGTATGAGGCTAACAGATTCAGATGATATAAAAATCTCAACATTTTTAGGAAAGTCTGGGGGACAAGGATGTGGACACGAAATGCCCCTTTAAGATTCCGTACCTGCGCATTTACAATTGTATTTACAATTTGCCCAAATAAGGTACATAAACATAGGGGCAATTCCACGCCAATGTGACATGACTGCCAAAAGTTCAAGTTAATAATATGATTCTTTTTATCCTCTTACTGTGATTAGAGACTGTATACCGAATAAGGAATCTGAACAAAAAATTATCTCAGAATGTTCGTTTTACTTAATTATATCGATGTTGAATGTGGGTGTGTCAAAATGCGATGTCTCCAAAAATAATCAAGAAAATAAGGGAAGTCATACAAATTCTTCAGTGATCCCTTTAAAAGCTGCCTTAGGATTGTATGTTGAGATATTAGATATAAGAAGAAAGCTTGATGAATGGAAACAAGAAAAAAAATATTATCCTCATCGTGAAGCCCAATACGCATAATTAAATTACCGTTCCATTTTTCCATTGAACCCTGTAACGTCCGTAACAATTATGCATTTTTTTTAGCTGCAATGAAAAATAATTGATGACTTTCATCATTCTCCAATTTTACTGAAGCTGACCCAGGGTTAAATTAGAGGACGTAAGAATTTTTTAATTATGATAATTAGAATAGGGCTAATGAGCGTTACAGTGACATAATTGGTACGGACGTTACGGAGTTCCAGCTTCGCTTGAGGCACGTTAGAGCTTTTACCACCTATATAAGGCATCACCCCTCTTTACAAATGGATTTGTCCTATGCTGCTATAACCCTTAAAAGGTCCTGCGCATGACTGATGCTGAACCTGATGGCAACCCTCCTCACTATGAACACTATGTTGTACCTGATGGCACATTTGCGACAGGCCTGTAAAAATAGATTTTCGAATATTCTATTTATGATATTCAAGTGAGTTTTCACATCTTTATCATTATGAAATTACATTTAATATTGTCGATGGAATGCAAATAAATTATGTATTTTTAAACAGTCAAGCCATCTAGTGGTTATAGGCCTACATAGCTTAAAGTTCTAAAACTGTCTGTTTGTACCAATCGATGTAAAAAAACACAGGCCAACAAATGTACCGGTATATTCATTTTTCAAGTATGAATCGCAATTCTGGAAGAAAATAAAATTTTACAAATGAAATATTTATTTAATAAGGACTTTGATTCGAATTTTAGAGTTTATTAAATTCTAATGGGACTATAATAAATAAACATTGCAACATTCTTTTCCATGAATAGACGTACGAACAATTTAGGGTAACCATATTTTTAAAATATTTTTGGTGCAGTAGCAAATGTCTACTGTAAATATGGTTTATTCATTTGATCAATTGAAACTTGAAATTTAATTCCAGTATTGTAACAAAATTCAATGGTCGCAATTATTATTTTCAGAATGGTAATTGTTAGATGAATTTCTCAATCAGTTAACAATAATTATTAATTTCCAGGCGTCTCCAAGCACCGAGGGACAGTATGGAGTTTCATTACATGATTAAAGCAGAAAAATGTACACTTGCCAGAAGGAGAAGAACAGATCTTTGTAACCCCAAAGAGACATCATTGCAAACTGGACACAGCCAAAATGTTCATGATGGGAAGCGCGCTTCTCTTTGATGTGGCTATCTCAAGAAGGCTGAATTGGCATTCCATAACGTTAACTCAAATCCTTAAAAAAATAAAAAAATACTGTTAAATTCATTTCATCTTCAGTTGTGGTGGTGTGGAAACTGATTCCATCAGGTTTTAGTTGCTGGTACTCTAATCTCTTTCAACAAAAAGCTCGCATTATTTCCTTTTTGTGGCGAGGGTAGCCTCACGGCTACCCGCTCTATTCGCTGGGGTTTTGACCTACTTTTCTACCATAGCCAGTGGTGCACGGAAAAAATTGTCCGTTTCTATCCTAATAATCACATATGTATGATGGTTATGGAAAGTTGTGCAATTTTACGTCATATGGATCTGTGCTCAATAAGATAGGCCCCAGCGAAAACATGAACGTACAGTTACAAAAAAGATATTAAGTTCAAAAGAGTAGAAATACAAAGCGATCACACTTCCCACACATGCTTACCGTCTTGAGCGGGTGTGGAATAAAAACACGACGGGGGTGTTTGGGAACACTTAAAACAAAAAACATGAATATAGAGGCCGTAACAGGCAACAGGGGATGTCGGCCAAGAAATCCCAAATTTAGGACAGCGCCAGGGGTTAACACGTAAAAACAAACTATTGACGAAAAAATTATGAAATTAGTAGGCCTATATGTTTTCAAGGGAATATTTTTATTGTAATTTTTACAGTGACTTGCTGGTTAACATCGTCTTTAAATCGTGATGGTGCAGAATTACCGGGATTAAGGGGGGTGGTCCGATATAAGGATATAAAGTTTTCATCTGATAGATAGGCCTTCATCCCAAAACCCATCTGTAAAGTTTTGCACCAAGATTTCAATCCATTGGGCTGTGAGAGCTTAAAAACGTGATTTGGAGAAGTGACTGTACAGAGATGCGTAGTGACCTTTATCGATTTTTAGTAGTATAGATAGATTGCAATTGCACATTTCTTATAAAATGTGATATTTCGATTGGGTGAATGACAGGTAAGATGTCATGGAGTAACGAATGTTCTAAGGTTGTATATGAATTGAAATAGTGGCACTGGCGTGGATCAAAATTTGTGAAACCCTTTTGAAACATAAGTCTTGGGTGACAGAAGTCAAATTTAAGAATATAACATGAAGTCATTAGAGTGACAATGTGGCTGAAAGTGGGAGCTGTACATTGGCAAGGGCTTTATAATATTAAAACAAAATGTTATGATCACGTGGTACGAGTTGTGCCTAATCCTGTAAGATACTTTACGTCCGCGGAAGCAAAATATCGGAATTGCTTCTTCAGTTCTGCTGGTGAGTATGCAGTGGTCAATCTTGTGGTGGGAAAGTATAGCGTGATTGTTTCCCGACTAAGGTGTATTATGTTATATAGGATGTTGGTGGTCAGATGTGTCCCTTTACAAATCGTAAAGTAAGAGGGATATGGAGCTCCTATTCACTCTGTGTTAAATATTTACGGTCATTTATGCCTCGGATAAGTATGTGCAAAAAAAGTCAATAAGTCAACTTGCAAAAATCCCTTCCCAACTTTTACATGGATAGTTCCCCTTGACAGCCCTTTCCTTTTTAAAGAAGTTTTATTTCAAGTTCAAAGTGTGTAGGGGTGTAAGGGTGTGGGATGTAGAAGTACATTGTAGCTGAAGAACCACCTCAACAACTGAGGCCTATTTCTCTTTGCCTTCATGCTTTGCAGCATCACCACGACAGAAAACTTGCTGAATAGACAATGTTAATGTTAACAAGAATGGTGTTGGTCATCCATGCCCCATTCAACAATCGGTACAACCATCACCTCAGGGATGTCCTTCCTTTTGATGTATTGAAGATTCATGAGAAAAACTAAAATCATGAAATTTGAGCTCTGTACCTCTTTTGTTTTCACGCTACCAGACAATTTTAAAATTTGAAGGGGGGTCACCTCAAAAACATGTACGGTGTGAAATTAATATTTCAGCCGGCCATAAGTAAAGAACTACACCCCTCAGATCGTTCAAACTTGGCATTCTGTATAACCTTTGCTGGCAGATTTGCAAATATGTGAACAAAATCAAAAACAACAAAACAACAAGAACAATATTAAAAAAAAAACAGGGGATCAAAAATGGCCCAAAAACACTCGGACCATACTTTGGGGGCCCCATACAAGTCAAAAAATGTATGTATGTAAAAAGTGATATAACTTCCCAAAAATTTTTTTGGGGGGGCCGTGCTGAAAGCTTATCTTAATACTACCTTGTGTACAATCTTTACTTATATCAGCTTTATTGGAATTCGATATTGCTGTCGCAAAAAGCAAAAAAGTCCAAATTACCTTGACTTGACCCCCCTAAAAATCAATGTCAGGACCATTTTGCACTAAATTCTGCTTGAATATGGTTACCTGTAAGAGGGGCGGCCCCTGCTGAAGTTGTGTGCAAGTTTCAATAATATGGGGTCTAACTTGCATATGTAGGTAAAACAGGCTTCAAAGAATCTAAACTTTCAACTAATATCAGACAAAGTTACCCATGAAAGGTACACAGAATTCTGAACTTCGCAAATAGTATTCAAGTGCAGTTTTTAGACTTTGTCCTGGTTTGACCTTGTAGAACTCTAACAATGTGAAATTGAAATCAATATCATCACCTTATTAGACTGATCTAGGTTTTTTATGGACCAAATTCAGCTTGGTGTCTGTTTGGTAAGGATTATAATTACTTTAATTATTCTTAATTGAATTATATAGTAAAAAGTGAACTGTTGCAAGTTAATTCCCAGTTTGCAAAGTTCAGGTTCATGTGTATTTCAATGGGAATTCTTCAAAAACTGAAATTCAGGAAGTAGGGCTTTTTGAAGACCAGTTAACTTATAGAAGACACTTAGACACCCAATGAAACTTGCCAAAAATATTAAGCAAGGACCCCCTCAAACATTATTTTAAGCAGAATTTGGTGCAGAATTGGTCTGACCATTGGTTTTTTCTTAGGGGGGCCAGTCTAAGGTAAATGGGAATTTTGAATTTTTGCAACAGCTTATCTCTTCCCACGAAGTGATATAATCTCAGAAGATTGTACACAAGGGTTATTTAAACATTAATTTATCTCCAGCCCCAATTTGGAAGTTTATATCAATTTACTTGTAGACTATGGCTCACAAAAGGAGGGGTCCCCTCCCTTCCTTTCATTTCATTACTCCTCCCCTCTCGTAGAGTGTTTGAAGCCATTTTGACCCCCGTTTTTTCAATTGGGGCGTGCATTTTTTCTGTTCAATATTGCAATTCGCAGCAAAAGGTTATCCAGAATGCACGTTTGAAGATCTGAGGGTTTGTAGTGTAGTTCTTTATTATGGCCCCCTTCGAATATTGAATTTCACACCGGTACATGTTTTTGAGGGGACACCCTCAATTTAAAATTGCTTTTTTGTAGAGTGATGAAAACGAACAAAAACAGACCAACAGAGCTCAAATTTTCAGAATTTCAGTTTCTAATGCATATCTTTCAATACACACACAAATGAAAGAAAGAAATCATGAGGTGATGGTGTTTATGTACTCGATTTGTTGGGAATTGGCATGGAATGACACTGTTAATGCTGTTGTTTCAAAAATGGGTCACCAAAGTGTAGTGAATTTTAAAATTTCTTTTGTAGAATGTGTTTAGGTCATTAGTTTGAATGATTTGAGAATGCGTTGACAAAAATGAAAGTAAAAAAATAAAAAGTTAGTTTTTTTGTTTTTTTTAATTGCCTTAATTTTACAGCGTACTCAAATTTCCGACCATGGCGGAAGGAATTTCAACCAAAAATAAATATACCACATGAAGAAAATCTCAAAGAATTAATTTTAATTAAATACCTTTTGATATAAATTTGACACTTGACAGTAATGAGAAGCATGTTTTTTTTATTCCAAATGTTTCCAGTTTTTAAAATTCCCAGAGAAAGAGAAAAATAAACAAAAAAGATTCCGTTCCGGACATGGTCAAACATTCTTAAAAAGTTGTTTCTACAAAAACAAAATAAAATTTCAAATAAAATTTTCTGTCAGTAGCATGAATTTAATGAAAGTATTAGCGGAGTGATTGTTTTTAAAAATCGAGCTTTTTTTATTAGAGTAAAAAGGGGGCAAGATTTTTTTTCCGTCGAATGTATGTTAATCCGTCCGACATGGTTTAAACAACGACGTGCTACTTTAGTTTTCTTGGGCCATTTCAAAGTTGCATTAAACAGGACCATTAAGAACAATGAAGCTGTACCCAGAAAAGGCACATCATCAAGTTCCTATACGAATTCACTGAAACAGCTTTGTGAAACAACTTTTTCAACATTTTTGCCAATTTTGGGACAAAAGCGGTTGAATGGCAGACTGATCTATTTTCTTGGTCTCTTTGATGGCAAATGAAATTATTTATGCAATTACTTTTGGACTAAGAAGAAATAGGAAACAATTAAGGGTTTAGAGAGAAAAATATCATATCAACAAGGTTTTTTAGAACTAGTTACACATTTTTAAAAAATGCAACATGTGGACGGAAGCATGTCGGACGAAGTTTTACAGATTTCATTGCATAACAATACCAAAATAGTTGTGCAATTATTTTAAATGGTTGAATTTATCTAACAATGGAGAGCATGCCAAAGCAATGAATTGAAAATTTGTAAAAAACCAGACTACTGATGGTGCAAGTTCTGTTTCTAACAAATCAGTTGGACGGAAACATGCTGTCGGACGAAGTTTGAAACGTTTTGCTGCAATCAAAATGAACAAAAAGCACTTAACAGTTCTGAATATACTTTAATATCTAATAGCTAATATCCGGAGTTCTAGACAGTACCCAAAATAATACACAAGAGCAGAGTCGATTAAAATGTAACATTTCCCTTCCGCTCCAACATGCTCGATTCCGTCCGACCTGCTCCCATTTGAAGAGGGCGCGTTAAGAAGAGTGATGGTTTTAAAATTAACATCTGACTTCTTTGGAGTCCGGGATTTGTTGTTCTTATCCAGGGGGTAAAAAGAATATTTTTGTTTTAAATTTCCGATAGAAAGCATAAACATAACATTTCGTTTGAGAGAAACCCTTATTTCTATCCACCTTCCGTCCGACATGAAAGGTTTTTCAGAGATAAAAGGAAAATCTCACCGGGACTATTTAGAATTCATATGGATATGTTGTGAGGGTACAGTAATCCATATATATGAGAAATGATGCAAACTCATTTGTCCTAGTCAAAATACCAGCTATGCTCTATCAAAATTCCGTCCGACATGCGTACGATCATTTTGCACCACAAGCCCATAGATGTGGGTCCCTAGCATTTTCATACAATGTAAAGTCGTAACACTGATATGTAACGTCCGTAACAACTTAATTAGCCTAATTAGATGATACAAAGTGGTTAATTCAACACATGCGCTTATGATTACATAGAGAGGTCACGCCTATTGAGGAATAGGTGGTAAAAATACTGAACTGTCACAGGTGTCACCAGTATGGTTCAATATGCAAAAAAGGCCATGCTATGCGTAAGGTCCGTAACACTCGCTTTCAACGCCCGTGGCTTATTAACCAACTTTAAAGCTAAACAATGAAATTTCTTATGTTAAAAGACTTACATGTTTTCTACAGACATAACTAAAACTGTTCTTCCCACTGTGCAAATAAAGTGGTTTCAATCCTATGTTGAAGTTCTATGACTGTTGTAACGTCCGTAACGGTGGATGGAATATTAATAGGCCTATATTATAGAGACATTATAGAAATCACTATACGGCTTGAGATCAATTCCAATACAAAAATTCGCACAAATCGATCACATACAATATTCCTCTGATATGACTAGCTTTAATTAAGGATCCGTCATTCCAACGATAATATTCTGTGCTTCATAACAACTTAACTATTCATTATAATTTGTCTACCGGGACGAATTGGTACCACTGGGACCAGTGTTTCGATTTAAAAAGAACAGTTACGGCACCACTTGGATTTTCTTCAGAAATGGGCTGTATACACTAAATCCTGCATGCACAGGCTGAATTTTTAACATGCACCGCGCAAATGTTTCTGCAGACTGTGCTGTAAAACCCCTCTAATCGAACACGACGGGGGACAAAATTATACTTGGACGAATTGGTACCTGACGAATTGGGTGTGGACGCAATTGGTTTTTGGGACGAATTGACCTGTTTTCCACTCTAGTCCTAGTAGGATAGATTGCATGAAATGATTGAATTAAAATTATATGGCTTTATGCAGGATCATCATTCTGACATGTGTAGCGCGTTTCGTCATGCATGTATAATCATCGGCCTAGCTTTTTATCATTGTTGTCTTTTATAGGCCGCTTGCTATAATAAATCAAATTTCAAAATCACTTTCTAAATAACAAATTGTGTCCCTGGACAAGATACATCCCTGTTATATGACATGTCAACCACAGCTCTCAGATTAGAAATAGTGAAGATTTTTGAAAAAAAGATTTGGAAAAGCAAGCCTCTACCTCCATTCAAACTTCCCCCAGTAAAACAAGAAGCAGAAGTGTGCATGTGCTACCTTCCCCTACCCATGGCATTTTGGGAGTGCGAGTTTGCCAACCCGTAAATTTGTTTCACCTCTGCATGTCACAAAATGTGTATCGATGTTGCCATGTGTAAACAAGCCTCTGGGCTCTCCCAGTGTTTAATTAAAATCGGCCAGGACACTGCCATTTTTCGCTGGTAACAAATCACAAAACGAACAGTTGTCGGCACCAGTGAGCAAGTATAATGTTGCTCCTATCTTCTTTTCTCTCTCTTCTCGCTCGCCGAGGTCCATTCCCATTGTGCAAACAATATTAGAAACTCGGAGTGTGGTGCATTACTACTGTGTTTAAAAGGTCACACGTGTTCTTAGCAACTACCCACAAAGCCAGACCCACGTGGTAACGCTAATCGTTACGCCATTTTGGGAAGGAAAATAATTTTATATGATCTTTGCATTGCTAAACTATCCACAACTAATGCCTGACGATGTTCTGGATGTCTGGATCATTTTATATCGATGATGCTTGGGGAAATCAACGCAGAGTGGTAATTTTCGGGTAATTTTCCATACGGCTGTTCTGGGCTTTTTGGGCGTAACTAATACCAACATTATGCTGTAAATTACGCCTGTGCCCTGTGGCCTGGGTTCGGCTTATGGCTCAGTGGTGAGACACCATTGTCGCAAGGAACCAGCGTTTGTAATGCAAAATGTGATCATTGCGCAGCACGTGGATTGTCCACGCGATAAGATTAATCTTGATCACTCCCCTCGGCCACCAAATGATGGGGTGTGGCCCGCTGCATCATTAAATGCGAGGGAGTGATCAGATCTTCTTCTTGCTTTGTCCACCACTAAGCATGTTGAATTAAATGCGTCGTCGCCCAATTTTTCCTTCGATATAGTCAACTTTTATCAGCTATACAGCTACATTTTTATCATTTTATACAACACACAAAATCAATAAAATCATGTACAGGTGGTAAACCAGAGGTGGTTGAGATATTGTCAAGGGTTTTTCTGCAGCCAAAACGGCAAGCCAAAGCTAAAAGTACACGGGACTACCACCACAGTGAAAGGGCTGAGTCTAAACCTAGGGCAGGGGCCTGAAAGAGGGGTGGGGGTAAGTAGTGAAGTGGTTTACTTTTGGAAGTTTTCTCCGAATTCTAGTCCTGGACGTTTTGGCGGGGCGGGGTCCGTGCCCTCTAAAAATAGCCCAGTCCTCAGTTTTTTGATGGGGAAACAGACATACACCGATGATTTGAGGCCTCCTATATTTATTATTAATTACCCACACACACACACCCAGTCGCCCATACAGACACACCCACGCATACTATAATTACCACATACACACAACCGTTATATTTATAATAGCCTATAGGCCTATACAAACTCATCTGACTTTTGTTCAACCTGTTTTGGGCACACAACACGCCAATGGAGGCAACTCAACATTTCTTTCTTTCGGCTTTAGAAAATCAGTTGTATCCCTATCATTGTTAATGATCGTCTAAGGGACGCACCATTTGACTATTTGACTCAGGGGGGTTTGGAAGTTTTCGAAAAAAAAAAAACTTACCCACCATATGATCAAAAAAAAACTTTTCCCTGCGTTCCATTACAAAAAAAAACTTTACCGTCACCTATAAACACATCACAAGTCTCTGCAAAAAAACATCACCAGCCCATGACTTGAAGAAAAAAAACCTGCCTCCAAAAGCCCAACGAAAAAAAAACTTTCCCCCACCCAAACTTCCACCCCCCCCTGAAGTCTAATGGTGCGTCCCTATATCGCTCCTATATCAATGACGTCAGTCTTTTGTTCAATCGACATCGTGCTCATTTAATGTGCCAGCACTGGTTCATGCACCAAACTTCATGTTCGCCCAACCGGGCGGCTGCGGTCGCTCCGTGTGAACATCGGTTGCCAGAAATTTCACACGAGGTAACGCAGGCTATACAAACACAGTCACAAGTATATGCAAAAAAAAATCCCCAGCCCATGACTTGAAGAAAAAAAACATGCCCAAAAGCCAACGAAAAAAAAAAACTTTCCCTCCCCCCAAACTTCCACCCCCCCTTGAAGTCTAATGGTGCGTCCCTATATAGTCAATATCAGATGACGTCAATTTTGTTTCCAATCGACATCCGTGATCACTGAATGTGCCAAGCACGTGGTTCATGCACCAAAACTCATGTTCCGCCCAACGGGGCTGCGGTCGTCCGGGTGAAAATCCGGTTGCCAGAAATTTCACAAGAGGCTAAAGCCACCCGACGTCCATTTTATTTAAAACCGTCAGCCACATCGATATGGAAGACAACCAAAAACGTTGTGATGACAGTGAGGATTGCTTTTGACGCCAGAATCGTAAAAATATAATGGTAGAATAATGTTACCTCTATTGGAATACCATTCTAATACCATTCGACTCGGACGTCATTTCACACATTTCGAGAAATGAAACTGGCGATTCAATGCAAGTCTAGTACTTTTTCGGCCATCGTTTCGACACACAAATCGCGTCACTTTCAACCCTCCGATTTTTGAATAGAAAACCTTCGGATCGACATGTGGCATCTCTCTGTGTAGAATAATGTTTACACTACATATTCAAGCGTTTTACTGAGAATACTAACAAACTTTCAATGAATATCGCAAAGGTGAAACATACTTGATTTCGAAATAGCTGCCGGCTGTCTTAACGGATTCTTGTCGTCTGCTGCCCATTTTCACCGTGAATGCGGGAAGCCGACCACACTTGGCGGGTGCCTGATTTGCGCTAACTCTGCATTATCGGACAGGGGCGCCGATAGTAAAAAAATGGGATGATTTATGTATTCTCACCACTGTATTGGTGCTTCTTATTCCGTAATTTTAGAGTGGGTGGCAGAATACTAAATTCTTTTAATCTTTCCTGAAGTGAAGAACTGGAAGAGCAAAACCAAGATGCTTGTGCTACTTCATGTAAATTGGCCATGATGATGTTCATGATCTGTAGTTCTAGCTGAGCATAACCTTTTTGTCTTTCATTCATCTTTTAACATTGGACTCGTATATCAGCTAACGTTAGCTGATTCGATCAGTCCAATGTTTCAAGATGAATGAAGACAAAAAGGTTATGCTCAGCAGACTTACATGGGTGTACACATGAATCATGCTGCCTATGATGGACTCAGCTCAGCACAGCATGTGCAGCCATGCTCACACTCACAGACCCATGGACCAGTATCTAATTTTTCCGCCGAGAACACACGAAAACTTAACCAGCGTCAATAAGTCCGCCAGCCGATGGGATCGCACGTGGGAGCACGTGCACGCTCCACCGCACTGTATCCCTGGCGGTGAATGGCCACCTTGTGCGAATCATTACCCTTTGCCCTTTGATACCATCAAAAGTGTTGACCTGGGTTAGCGTAGACAGCCTGGTCTCCCAATTAATGATAATTATGGACGCTTAATGAAAAATCCGTGTGCCAGAGCTCCTCGGCTTGAGACAAGAGCTCTTCTTGTTGTATTCCTGCTGAGAAGTTGAGTTATTTTTAGACAATATCATAGTCGTCGCCAGGAAAAAATGTGAAAAGTGTAGCATTTACTGCTATGCCGTAACTAGTAGTCTAGTTTTATTACATGCATGGAGCTTAAAATAAAAAGGGCTGTGGACCAGCCTTGCCTCTATTGTAACTACCCCATCGCAGTGTGGTCTTCAGCTTGCTCAGTACACACCCTCAGACACACGGGACAGCCATAGGAGTTGCACAGCAGCATGTTTTGTTTGACAATCATTTTATTAGCTGTTTACCCTTCATGGTTGACAGGAGTAAGCACCCCACCACTACTTGAATACAAATACTGTAATTCTGGACAATGTATAAGTGCAATTGTGTGTGAACTCTTGCCCGCCAACACCATAACAGACAAGATTGAAATCCCATTCAATATAATGCAATATGATTTGGGGTGGACACTCTCCTGACATCTCTCTTTGTTCTCATGTCCATAACACAGAAACTTCTTGAAATTTGTGCAAAATTTCCAATTTCTCTTGTTTTCTTGATATTGAGATTGGAAAAAATTGTTTCTAAGCTGCATTTGGATTGTGTGATATCATGTCTATGTGATTCTAGGTAAGTCGGGCTCATATTTATTGTATTAGAAGACTGAGGCATTTAACGAAATGACATTTGGTGCCACACTGCTATGGGGAGATGTATACAGTAGTTGTTTCAATACACCTTCCTCTGTGTTAGTGGGTTAGATCCCTTAACACAATTCGATCTGTGTATATTTGAACTGATGGAATATGAACTGAGCAACCATCGCTAAAGGAGCATTATCGACTTTTCAAAGCTGAGATTCGAGGCTTCGCCGTGCATTGATCATGTCACCACCACATTGGTCATTGCTCCCGAACGACACGCGACAAGTCCATTTCAAAACATATCATGGGGGGGGGGGGGGGTCTAGGCCGCAATTTCCGATCATCTATAGTCGATAGCTATAACCCCGATAGATAACATAATCAATTCAAGGCCCTTCCTAGCCAGCAAGAGTGCATGTTAGGTTAACATGTAAATAATGTCCCATATTACAACTTGCATTATCCTTAGAAGCCCAAATATTCCTAATACGAACACACTACTTCCGTGATTTTAGTTTGTTCCCTGAGAAAATCGCAAATTCTGCACATTGTGAATAATATACCATCACATTGGCCAACTGTTTGCGATCATTCTCCATTTACTCTAAACCCCCGTGCACCCCCCCGCAAAACGCCAATAATTATGGTTTTGAAAGTGCTATATTCATAATAAAACTGACCAACTAGCGGTCATTAGATCGCCGTAACTTGTGAATAGAATGTCCAATTCGATCAGTTTTCGCGTATTTTAATCAGTAAACATTGACACTTTGAAAAAAAGGATGCCGGAAGGTTTCTGTTGCGTGCCGCGGAGTGACCAAAACCCCGTCTTGCTTCAACCGGGCTTTCCGGTCACCAAGTGAAAGGTCCGGACATGTCAATATTTTTGGAGTGATGAGTGCTCAAACGTGGAAGAGGCCGCTAAAACCCTCATCTATACTAAAGATCGAACTTCGCCATGTTTGTTTTTTCCCCCTGGAGGCTGCCATGTTGACCCGTCGGGCCGGCGCATGTTGACCGCCATGTTGGATGTGTTACCGTCTGATCAGGTGATCCCCGATCCCCTTGTTACTTGCGATTGCTCGGGGTTTTAGTATTCGACATTGTATTCAAACTGCTGATAGATGAAATAAATTTCATTGAAATTGGCAAAAAACTTGTGTAACAGAGTTTAATCGTATGAATGGTTCCGGTGGGGTGACAAGAAGTAAATAACGGTCAATTTAATTAAAAATGGGTCCTTTCGTCCGGGTACGTATTATTATTCATGTTCGTGGCTTAATTTGACATTGCTCAGGAGTTTGAGACCTCTTTGTAAGTTCTAATGTAAACTTCTTTATTTCTTGTTGGGTGAAAAAAAGAGAACAACATGGAGACCTACTACTACAAAAATATTAAATGATTGATTTATACTATGTATTTTATGCATTAAATGTTCATAATGAATGCTCATTAACGTATATTTGGACGCAATAATCGGTGACCTTTCGTTGTAGACGTCTTCTTCGTGTTCTGGTAAGTTTTGACCTCGCTGATATTTGCTGGTGCCCTATAACACTTTTTGGCAGGCGTATATTTAAATTTCCATCGAGTTTCTACTATCGCAAAGCACTATGAATCGCAATGGTACGCAATCTAATTCCCTAATCATTGTGGTACTGTATACACTAATTACTACACTACAGCAATATTGTCGTAAACACTTCACGATTAACGGTGTTACGCAAATTCCAATTTCATTGTGTCATATGTGACATAAAAGTCTTGGATAAAATACAACCGAACAATCGCTGAATCACAGTGAAGCCAAAAACAAAGTAATAAATTTATAATCCTATCTTTCATTACCGGCTCATGTATCATTTTCAGAGTTTCCGAGTTATCCACCAAAATAAGATCAAACAAAGTAATACAGGGAAATGGTGGGTTGGACCAAGTAAGAGCCCAGCTCGTGAAGTGGCCCACCTACAAGGTGTGATCAAGACCACTACAAACATAAATGACGGGAGACTAAAAATGCAGAGGTAGACTAGACAGGACAAGAGGTAGACAGAACAGCCTGTTGGCAGAGGTAAAAGCTAATCCAATGTACCTTGAATACAGACAGATGTAATATGACAAGGAAGTAATACATTTTTGACAAAATATTCAAAAGACAAACTAGATGAGAAATACAAGATATAGTTGTACG